>QRAM01000989.1:0-11225 GCA_013436055.1 Halocynthia roretzi | reverse complement strand
ACCACTATTTCAGTTAACACAGCTACTCTACGGTAAAAGTTTTTGTAAAGGTAGACTGCATCTAGAAATAAGTCAAAAAGCATGGTCTTGCACCTGGAGTGACAGTTATAAACAATTTTCATTTCTGACTAATATCAAAAAAAAGACGAACAACCATCCTCAATTTCTTGGAAAAATCTCCACAAGGAGTTATGCGTGAATTATCTATATGATGTATACTTGAATTATGAAATAATATTGTCCCTTCATTATAGGATGATTTGAACCTACATACCTTTATTTGAAAGAGGTAGAATGAAGGTTTCTGGACACCGTCAGTGACACCAAAATAGAAGGCATCGTTAAGTCCCTTCTCGGTCACATTCAAAGTAAACGGAACAAACACAACGTAGCCTTCGTCTATATCTTGTTGTGAAAATTGTCTGATGGCCTTTTCATTGTTAGGCAAGAGGTGAAGTTCTCCTTTAGATGGATTTCGTATAAGGGTATACACTATTTCTTGGGGAGGATTGTCAGGATCAACTGCTAACAGGACTGCTGGTGAAATGGTCACCTGAAAACCGTCTACAACCTGACAAAATTCAATCATTTCAAATCAAAATTCAATCAAGTATTTTCTTCACTAAACTAAAATAAACATAATCAAAACTTTAAATTGCTCTTCCTATCATAAATAATCATTATTAAGAAAATACTCAAGTAAATTATACCGTCTGATTATTATGTAAGTTTGTAGCACATGATGTCAATTTTTTTTATCCAGCAATTTTTACAATGCAACTGTTACTCTCAAATCAATAACTAGCAACTAACAAGTTCTACTAGCATTTGAGGTGAGGATACAAATATCTCATTATTTCGTTCCACTGTCAATTATAAATTTAATACGCGATCACAATGTTCATTATCGTTATTATTATAATTATTAAAT
The DNA here is from genome assembly GCA_013436055.1 of Halocynthia roretzi. Lineage (NCBI taxonomy): Eukaryota > Metazoa > Chordata > Ascidiacea > Stolidobranchia > Pyuridae > Halocynthia > Halocynthia roretzi. The sequence goes on along the minus strand of QRAM01000989.1, from coordinate 10,294 downwards.
AAATTAAAATTATATTATTGTTCTCAAACATGGAAAGTAATTTAGATATACACCATTTAGAATCTAACCGAATCTAACCAAACTTGAAAATGAACTATTTTTGCTATATATACCAGACCCTAACTCGCAAGTGTTAGCTGCAATTAGGGTCTGATATACAATGCCATATATATATATAAATATATATGAAAGTTCGAGGATAGTGAATATTATTTATATCAAATACAAAATAAACATATCTTGGTCTGACTTATATGATAATCTACTAACAGAACCAATTAGTTGTATATAGTTATGTTCAAATTCCATACCATTTTCAGTACCAGCTGGTAATCGGAATACTACGTACCTTGAGAACGCTACCTTTGGTCATAAGGATAGGTGGATTGTCATTGAGAGGATCGATCATAATATCCATTCTGCCATGGTAAAAACTTCCTGGAACTACCCAAGGATTTCCAGTGCTGCTTGAAAATGATTTGTCAGTCAAGTAGACATCAAAATTAATGAAATCCTGCAAAAATTTAAACAGATTTAGCATTATACAGAAAAAAATATCATTTTTTAACACATAACTTAACAGGTATAATGTGAAATTAATTACCATATGTGATACCTATTAATAATTGAAAAATTATCATATCGATTAAAATCCTAAATATAAGTTTAGGTGATAGTTTCTCCTTCATTCACTTGATCTATTTGTAAAAATTATTTCATGCATGCTAATTTTTGGTACTTGTTAGATAGTGTTATCGTGTTATTTTTATAGGATTCAACCAGATTTGAAATGAGCAGTAATATTATTCTTATATTGACCAATTTACCGAGTTCTTTTTATCAAGATATAGTACCTGATCTGATTAACAAAGTACCAATATCAGTTAATGCTATATTTCTTTATTGTGACACCTAACATGTGGATTTTTTCAGATAGCTCACTGAATATTGACAAGATATTACAGTACCGTTTTGCAGACCCTGATTTCAGGAATAAGTTTATTTCGAGTCCAACTACGGTGTATAAGCTATTTTGAGCCCCGCTATACAATCACAACAACCCTCCCACAATCCATCAAGATAAATAAAAATGAACGTATATTTACATTGCANTTTTGTCAGTGAATTGTTCTTACACTATCAAATTATTTTGTGCAATACGTTTCAATGTTTCGGTAAATTCGGGAAATACGGTATTTTTCACTTTCGGCGGGAACTTGGACTCTCACATTTCTGAACAGTTTTCTCCCCCCCCCCCAATTAGTTCGGAAAATCCATTGCATTTTTGGGGGTTAGGGGTAACATATGCTAGAGGTCCTACAAAATCATAATCAGGCCCTATAAAAATGTTATCCAACTGAACTAACTATATTCACTTACTTCAAAAGTATCAGAATGATCGTGGTGGTATGCCACAAGATGCTGGATAAGGTCGGAATGAGTGAATGTCTCATTCACTTTGGTTACATTAACTCCTGCAATGGACACATTTCCATGCTGTGGTAGCTTGGTTATCAAATATCTGAATAAACGAGAAAAAGCATACTTTCATTGTTATATTTAAATTGTTCAAAAATGCATAATGGATTCAGAAGGTCTGTCACAACAATATGTCCCATGCTCACAATGAGGCATGAAGACACACATGATTGCTAGAAAAAATACTAGCAGCCTATGCAGCACTGCCCCCACAGTACATCATTAATAGTTGCGTATGACAGCATAAACACCCAACAATTAGCGTGAACGACGCGCTCATGAATATAACTATCCTTAACTTTTTGAAGAATTCAACGAATATTTTAGTCATTACATTTGGAAGAACTAGCACTGTCCTCCGTAGGTCCTGTGTCTAAAACAGACAGTTATGAAATACTCAAAAATGCAGCCAAAGACACCAACCACAAGCAATAACTCATATCACGTTGCACGCCTTCTTTTTCATGCTGGAGAACTAGCAGCCACGTTGCACGACGTAAACAGTTTATTGTACGCTGTACAGTATATGCATTATTTTGTTTCGATTTGTTTTCATATTAGATTAATATTTTGAATGTTTTTTTAACTTCTATTGTTAAATAAAATTTATTTTTAAGGTGATGAGTGACATGAGGTCATAGAGAATGACGTTCGGCGAACTATATTTACTCTATATTACTGTATATAGGAATTTTCAATTTAAACTTCCACTCAAAATTCTCTGCTCCGTTAAAAAACAATCAAACAAAATAAATTTCGAAATTATAGATGACAAAATACACAAATAGAGGCAAGGAATCATGGCTTCCAAAGTCATGAGCATGAAATGTAATAACCTCTTTCACCTATGAAGTAATATTGATTCAGGCAACACATTCCTAGGCTTCTGTCAATTGTCCAGCAGACACTTTTCCTAAAAATGGTTATCTAATAATGCAACTTACATTAATTTGTATTGCTCTTTGTTCCTTGACGATGGCAATTTTTTGTACACATTGCTCGCATCAAGACAATTTGTTGATATAACAAAGATACCGCCTTCAACAACGTTGAAACCTTCATTCCTCTTGAATGGACTAGACTTTCCAAGAGTCTCAAAAGCATCGTAAGTTACGTTGATCATGAATTTAGAGCCTGTTATATTTTTTGCAGGTATGGAACTCGTTGTGAATACAAAACTGTCAATCTGAGTCCATTTTACTGGTTCTTGATCCTGCAAAATAAGGTTTTACATGCTTCATATAACAGAGCTTGCAGTAAAAAAGGACATCTATATATCTGTTCCTTCAGTTTTGATTGGCTGCTATTTGAGTGTAGAAAAAATCTTTCACCTAAATCCCACCATACAGCAGCTAAAATTTTGAGATGTTTTTTATTATGACTAAGGAATTTAGTGTACAGTGGCAAGTGTGAACTTAGATTCAGCTAGTGGTAATAATCCTGCTTTAATTCTGTATATATGCCAAGTCAGATGAATGTACAAAATTTGTTTCTGTCCAGTTAATCAAAAACAGACTACAGCTATTTGTGTATATGAGATAAGTTCTTCAAGACAGGGTTCATTGATATTATAAGCATATACTTTCTATCTGACTTGATGGATTAATGAACTATAAAAATGTATATGGAAAGCTAACCAACCACTCATAAATTACTGAGGATCATCACAACATTGCAAATGTAGTCTGTAGAATTCTTGGATTGGTTCTGTTGATTAATACCGACCCGAGGCTGATGATATTTACAGCTTTGGGACTAGAGATGTGGGGGAAGCTCTGTACGGGGTAATAGTGTATATAAAAAGAATTGCATATGTAAAGAAATGAAATAATAATCATATCATCATACCTGTATAAAAATGATAGAGCCTTCATTAATATCTCTTCGCGTAAATTGTTGGACTTTCAGCATATCTGTATCATTCGTATTTTCTGAATTTTTGTTGGCCTATTAAAAAAAAATGTTACAATTTCATATCAATTCCACAGTTGCAAGAAATATGTCACATGCGTGAACAGCAAGTACTGTAATTTCCGGCTTATAAGGTGACACAGCGCATCCTTTATTCAAAAACATCATACTTTAGTCAGAGATAAAATGCATACATCGAATAGGGCACATATAAACCGAGAAAAAAGGCATCAATATTTTCAAAGAAAGTGGAAGAAAGAAAATACCGCCTTTTGGCTGACTGTCAGTAATGGTAGCTTATCAAACTTCATAGGGCTGTCTTTGAACAGATGATTGAATTGGTCATGTGTCAGAAAACTAGAAAAGCATTTTGTTCCTGTGAAGCATGTTGGCAGCTCTATTTTTTTTTCTAATTTCCTCACAAACAAGGCATTATTATTCAATAAGGCGCTTGGGTTAGATTTCCATAGAAGAGCTAGAAATTACAGTAGTAAATACTTTAGCTATATATCCCAAAACAGGAGGTGCAGTAATGATGAAGGTGATCGTTCGATTCCGCTCATCATCGTTCGTAAATGAGTAGAGTGACTCAGCCGTAATAGGCACTCTTGAGAGTGGAAACACCTATATTTATATAAGAGATAAATTAGATTTTGCAATATGACAGCTGATCATTGCATGCAACCAACCCTAACTCGCCTTAATCCCATTATTTCTCTCAATCTGTAAAAGTAACGGATTCGCTGTTACTGCAAAAATGCGTTTCTTGTCATAATTGATACCATCTCCCACTTGGAAAGTGAATCCACCTGCATTAGAACCTGTCAACCATTAAATCCAAGGTTAACACAATGAATATATGCAAGACCTAAACCACTGCAATGAGAAAAATGTAATCATTAGGAATTATATTGATACGAGTATGTTGAAGCATCTGTATAAGTGGACTTTTAAGCCTGAAAAAAAACCTCCAAAACTAGGGGTCGACTTATACAATGATGTCAGAGAAATACAAGCTTAATTCCAAACACATTAAACCATCTCGTGACAGAACTGAAATTAAAATATTCAATAACAGCTCAATTCTCATGACAATAAATGAATTGAGTGGGGTCAAATTAAAAATGACTTGAATATTCCTGCCATTTTTGATGGAAAAAAGTAAATATGATAAGGTGATAGAACTTAATAAAAATAATCGCTTTAGAACAATCTTCCATCTAAACAAAAAATGATATATCGTGCAAAAGTATATGTGCACTGAATGTAGTAAGTATAATAATTACTTAAAAAATTTTGGCAACTAACTGAATTTTAAAAAAATCTCCGGAATAACATTCAACAATATTTGATTCAATAAGAGAATTCTAGAATAACTAGTCTGCACTGAATATTACTGCCCATATTTATACCTTTGTGAACAAACACAATCTTTCTAGTGTTGATGGCGAATTGCGTGAAGTTTAATATCGGAACTGTAGGAGCGTAATTAAGTGCTACCCATCCATTGATCGGTGGCAATATTTCATATCTGAGATCCTCAATAGAACTGTCATCGTCATGAGCAGCCAACATGGAAGGTGTGAAAAACGTCGTAGAATTAATCCAAACCTAAAAGTACGAACAAAGCGAATAATAAATGATTAATAATATAAAATTATTTTCTGTTACAAATGTTGATGTTGGGTTGGCCAACCTGTGGCGCGATTGATGATGAGAAGCTGTGCATTGCACTGTTGCACAGTAATAATAACAAATCGGTAAGTCTACTCACAAAAGCAGCATAACAAGAAAAAGATTTCCGGTAAAAAAGAAATATTGGTTATTCAACTATAGTAGCTTAAAGCAAGAAATAAGCTTTAATATAAAATGTGAAACTGCTAACTTTGTTTTCATTACCATATTCTCCTCACCGAGTTAATTCTAGTAAATCAAAAAACAGGTATTGTTTTACCATTCCATTTTCCTCCATTCGAGGTTCAATCATGAATAATGAAATGGGAATATTTTTGCGAGTTTTGCAGCATACTATTCAAGCACTTTTTAGGATTTGAATAGTATTTTAGAATTTGCGTGACAGTTATTGTTTGGCAAAAGACAAAAGTCAGACTCATTCTTATGAAATAATATGGTAAAACATTAACTGCGAAATCTAATTCTTGTTAATATATCTGATGAGATGATCGAGATACTTTCCTTTGTATTTTTAACATTACCTTTATTCCTGTGTTGTTCACAACTACTGGTATTTGATCGTTTTCTGGTACTACTGTTATGTAGGCAGTTTCAACACTGCTCTCTTTTCTTCCATCAGTAGAAAATGCTTGAAGACTGAAGGCATCCTGCATTCAAAATGTAGTTTAAACTGCGATGATTAATGGCTGGTAAATTGGTAAATTGAAACGATTCACCAAGATTCATATGGTCTAATTAACTGGAGATTTTTTTCATTTAATAGCGAAAAATTACACCTGGCCTAGTGGCGATGAAATATATAGATAAAATTTTACCTCCTTTGTATCTGATCCATCATGAACATAATACAGGAATTCAGCTGCAGCCAAACGCAATGGAAACTTCTCAAGTGGAATTCCAGCTTCTCTGCTGGATTCGAGCATGCCATACTTTGGTGACTTAACTACTCGTAGTTCAATTTCAATGTCATTGAAATGTGAACCTAGAACATGCAAATGCTGCAGAGTAAGTGCTTGCGATTTTCCTTCTGAGATGGTGAAGTTCATCAATCTGAAATCATGAGCATTTGCTGTGGGTAAATTTAAATGAAACCTATTAAAATAAATCTCATTGATGATGCTGATGAAGGGAAGCTTAAGTAGGAAATGCTGTGAAATTATGCAACAATTTTTTATTGCTATATACAGTTGAACCTCGATATATCAGACCCCGATGCAACCGATTTCGGATACAACGGACAAAATCTGCTAGAGTGAATATCCAGTCCGAACGTTTGAAACTCACGGGTGAAGCGACTCGAGACCGCCATGTGAGTGAGCGTCTGCTTGGTGGCGCGCACGTGTTGTTCACAAGCGTACAAGCATCCGTTTCCTGATTGTTCTGCGCTCCATATCTATATTAGTCTGTTATCTCGAGGTTCAACTGTATGTTTGATTTTATATAGATATTCATCTTTGCTCTAAACCAGTTATTTCCAGCCTGTGGTACGCGAGAGCCATCCAAGTCGTACGCGAATACCTTCAAACTTTAGTTAAATCTACAAGCAATGAGCATTTCTTTTTCGTTAAAGTTAAAACTTAGGCAACTTGATGTGATTCGCTTGTAACCACTTTGCAAAATTTATATACCGTATTTCCCGTATCAAAAGACGCACTTTTTTTCCTGAAATATTACTCTAAAAAATTACCGTGCGTCTTACCACTGTAGCTTACCACTGTGAGGGTACAAAAAAATACCTAGGTAATTATAGCGCGAGTCTTACCACTTGTAGCGTCTTATGAGACGGGAAATAGGGTAGATTGATAATTAAAAGATTTTATTATTATTGTGACTGTCGAGAGAGCGAGACCCTCAAAAGAAGTTTTCAGGCAATATACATATACTATATCTCCAAGTGGTACGCGATAAGAAAAGGTTGGAACCACTGCTCTAAACCAAGAAGCAGTTTCAAGTAGAAGATTTGAAAAATGATCTGATAACATTAAAAGAAAATATCATTAGTGTGGTAGTGTTACCTGAGAGGAATTTTTTTCGGAATAATATCAAAATTGAACTGAAGGTCGCAAAGTGTCTGGATTCCGTTTTCAACATCGAAAACCATGTAATCCAACAGCACACCGTCAATGAACTTATCTAATGTTATTGCACTGGAACCATTGTGAATATACCATAACTGTCCATGATTTATATCATGTTGAGTGAATTCTGCAAGCAGAAGAATAAATTTCTTTAGAAAATATGTAAACCATATATATATAAACATACATATTTTGAGTAAATTATTGAGTAAAATGAATGAAGAGTATGATTCAATACAGAATTAAATGTCTTGAAAAGACAAAATGACAACAGAAATGAAGAACACAAGAGTGATTTGACTCAGATTCTCACCACCAAATAAAAAAATCAATAACAGTGCGATTCAAAATTCATAAAATAAAATAAAGCGGCCCAAATAAAAAGTTATTCAAATATTCCCGTACGTTTTGACGGAACGCATTTACTGGTATGTTATTAAACATAAAACTACACGATAGCACTATACAAAGGATGTGATCGACTACATAAAAATAGTATTTCAATATAGTATTAGTATTTCAAAAGCTATGTTATACCTAATGACTTGAAAATAAATGAGTTTTTCACATAACATATTTAAGATTCGAAATGTATAAAACATTTCTTAGAAAATGGTTTTGAAACATTTATACCGACTGTAAATGTAGTGGGGATAGGATCTTAACACTAATCATGTAAGCCAACCTGTTACTGGATCAGACATCAGCTCTTCGTTTAACCTATTCTTCATTTTCAGATTCCCCAGAGCAGGAGCTCTTTTAACAGTGAACCAGATGTCCGAGGCACGTGAATCTGGATGGGTTAATCTGGTATAAAAATTAGTTTACAGTTAAATTGGAAGGAAAAACGCGGAATGGATTAAAAAAAAAAGCGGTTGGAATCATATTATTTATATATATTTATATATTAAGTATTGGATCACAAAAATCACAGCGATACAGCATATATATATATATATATATATTAACTTGTGCCATATTTCTGTATATCTGTCTGTCCTCATTATAATTGGTCTACAGTGTTCTATTTTAAAGTATTAGCAGTATTATTATTTTTCATCATTTGAATCAGAAGGAATTTGATTTCATGTCATGCAGTAATGAAGTAAATATAACCTCAAGTCTTGCTTTCTTATTTGAACCTTTTCCCCTTCCCTTACTAGCACGGTTTGATTTTTCTGGACTGATGGAGGCTTTTGATGACTTTCAAGAAATGCCTTGATAGTAAGCTGTAAGAAGTGCAAACATTGTAATTATTGTGCTTGAGCCACAAGCTAAGATATTTCAAACCTCTTACATTACTATCAATTTTGTAGCTCCCTGCAGAAACTCTGAAAAGAAAAATGTCTTCCATGCGAGAAGAGCCATCGTGTCGATAAATAATCTTATGATCAAACAGGTCCTGCTGAGTGAAACTTGATACAGTCACATTTTCCGCATCAGAGGACCTTTTTATGATTATCCCATTGATAGGTAAAGATGTCACACTGTAAATAAATCATCAAAATAAAAAATTCAATTCTAGCTGGTATTATTTCAGACTTTAGCATTTTTTTGGCAAACATGATCGTTCGAAAAAATTGTCTATAATTTTGGTAATAAATGAGAAATGCAATATGTTTATAGTAGTATACAAACTTTTCGTATGTCATCTCCCACTTTCGCAAAATTCCTATTTAATTCTTCGTGCCTACCCCACGATATATTGAAATCGTAATACAACGCAGACGGATCCCCCTGACTTATACTATCCAGTTAAAAGCAAGCATTTAAAAAAGTTATAGATGTCCTAATTAGACTTTTACGATCCAACAGCAAGTACCATTGAAACTATTGAATAACTTGTGATTATAGGTGAACTGGACTAACAGGAATTTTTAAATACAGTGCTCAAACTGATTAAATGGACCTGGCAAAATCCCCATTCAAATACATGTACTAAACTAGGGCCCATTTGGAGTCAGTTAGTTAGAGGTTGTTGGTGAAATTCCTGCTGGTGTAACCAAAGGTTGGATTTCAATTACTCTAGCGTTCAAGGTTAGGGTTGTTCAAACTAAGGGACATCACTGTACAGGCACTTGAATGCTTCTTACTGAAGTGCATGCTGCAAGTTTTTATACAAACAAATAGCAAAAAACATAATAAGATACAATGTTGTAGGATCCATTTTCATGATATCTAGATTTAAAGAATGCTTCTTACTTTATTCATGTTAACAATTTTCCCCATCTAAAGCTCACTCTGTAGATAGGCTGTGCATAAACTCACTTGTAAATTATTTTTCTTTTAGATCCTATCACATTGGTAACAGCCCAGATGTTTTGTGTGGATATCACAGATTCCATTCCCTTTAGGACCAATACCTGAGAATTGTTTTCCATTCGTATGTAAGGATCAGAAGCGGATACGACAAAAAGACCTGTCAAGGTTGTAAAATTACAGTAGTGTTACGACATTTATTTCGTTACTAGTACTAATTAGTATCAAGTAAACTAATTATGAAATTTTACTGACCATTAGTAATATGGTTCCGATCTCTTACAGAAAATACAAAGCGGCCGTAGTCCGCTCCTCTATGACGAAATAGAACGTGGCCATGGGCGATATCTCTTTGCCTGAACCTGTAGATCTAAACAAAAATATTGGTTTGAATAACGTGCCAGAAATATGAATGAATTGATGGGGTAATAATCTCACAAGGAATTCGACCAAATAAAAAAATTATTCCGAAGACATTCGACCTAAACTGTCTTAGGAGCAATTATACTGGGGTCCTACTGGTCCTAAGAATTATCATGAGGTATTTTTTTGCAGTTTATTAGTCTGTAAGAAATAATACATATAGCTTTACTGTTTATTAAACTTCAACATTTTGTACATCAAGGTAACAATGGAGGACTCATCCACTTCAGTAAGGTGTGTGTTAAAAACAAATACAAACTCAAGGGTTAACTACAAATCTCATAATGAAGAATATACACTGCAGTACAGGTGTGGTTTGATGAGATTGGAAAATCACATTTTGGATCGAATGGGATTACACTAAGACAATTTTTTCACAAAAATCAATAGAAAATGGAATACTTAGTTTGAACAAAATCGATTTATAAACCGTCTTTTAGATTTTTGAA
>QRAM01000988.1:0-13883 GCA_013436055.1 Halocynthia roretzi | reverse complement strand
AAAAGCATGGAACTAATTTACATGAATTTTTTTCAGCTTTTCAAGGAAAAACGTTTGTCAAAGTTGAATGTAACCGATATATCTGAAACAATCATAAGCACACTCGATTTGCCAAAGGCACTACAAGGTAACCATGTTTTATTTGTTAGCACAACTTGTTTGTCACCTTTGTCACCTTTGACTTCACCTCATGTGGTACGGTACTTCATTCTGAAGGTTTTTCAATGTTACAAGAATATTACTAAGAGAGTTGTGTACTTGAGTCGTTCAACTATTACTTTGTTATTTAATAACAACGACTCAGTGAAAACACTATCTCCCGAGTCACTGATGCAGAAACAAACTGACCGTGTAAATTTGGTTTCGCTGTATTTTTTCAGGCTAGTTGTACCATGGTTAGTTACTGTACTTTATACATGGGCGTGGTTTAAAGTTATATCTCAGAGATATAATAAAACTTTTATAAAAATTCTTGAAATTGTAATGCTAACTCACTAATGTATCTAACCTATAATAATTCAATTATCTTGCGTTACTCAATTTTCATCTTGAAGTAAGCACTAAACCAACATTCCCAACATTATTTCTCTGTAGATATACATATGCAACTTATTGTATATGTAACTCTATCTAAAAAAATAATTTTTCCTTATTTATATTGTTGGAAAATATGATAAAGAAACAATGTCAATGCTTTGTTGCTTTTAGCCGTTGGACCAGATACCAGCCCCGATGCTCTCTTACGCCGCATAGCTACACAATTACACCAAGGCGGCCCACCGATTACCGGTCAGACATCAAATGTTGTGATGAAAGACGCTTGTGTATGGTTGAATACACAACAACCTCTGTGCAAAGCTTTTGTTGTTANGCGGCCCGCCGATTACCGGTCAGACATCAAATGTTGTGATGAAAGACGCTTGTGTATGGTTGAATACACAACAACCTCTGTGCAAAGCTTTTGTTGTTACAGAAGATGATGTCAGGTTTGTTAAGTTACAACTCTGATTTGTGAAGTTTCTAGTAGGATATTACAGTATAATGATTAAGTGGTGCATTATTTTAATATTGAATTAAATGATATTAAATTGAATGAATATTTGAGACAAGTATTAAAGCAGTGACTTATTGGTTATTTTTTCGCTTGCCAAATACTGTGTATATGCTATGCAGGAACATTTCCTATCACTGTTATAATAGATAATGCTTTAAAAGTGTCTAGCAATCGGTAAAATTAATGCTTATATTTTTAAGCTTGACCCAATATTTTTCACTTCAAAAATTACCTCCGGATACGTAGCAATTCTGTAGATACCTTGCAACGTATGAGAATATATACACCAGTCCTTTGTCATATACGAGGGATGCGTTCCGAAATAACTTCGCATGGTGTGGATCCTTTCTTCAATGGAGAAAATAGGGAGGCATTCTGACAACAACCTAGAATCATAATTTAGCCACAAATTAATACCAAAAAGACACAAATACATCACCACAAGGCAATAGAGATATTATAATGCTATTATTCAACATATAAGTATATTAAAAAGCATAATAATAATAAATGTAATCGCCAAGAGTGGCAGGTGTGTAGGCTCTGGTGGACGAGCGATTGGGCAAAGTTACATGGATGAGGTGAGGGTTGTGGGTCGTTTGGTCATCATACACAGCAAGAGGTGAAGGGAGTTTTATGGGATTCTCAGGAAGTTGAGTTGAACTTCCAGAACTATCTCAATCACACAACGCTCTCGCAGCATCTCATATTGGCTCACACACAACCTTGCATATAAAAGACGACTGGTAAAATAGCATCATCTCATAACTCGGAAATCACATTGTCTGGGTTGGCATATAACAAGGGACTGGTGTACAGAGATTTTGAGCCCCGAATATTTTTCTTACTCAGTACAAGCTTGTCCTTCACTTCTAAACTCCATTGCACCTTTTATCACTGTACTTAATTTTCTTCACTCGTGCTATTAGTTTATACTAGGCTTATTCTGAAAACTGTTGAATCTTTGCAGGAAACAAGAACGACGTGTACAGTTAGCCCGAGAAAGGTTAGAAGATGCTCTGAAACATCAGGATGTGCTCCAAAGGAAGGAATTATTGCTTACAGGTTGATAATGTCATTAGGTGAGTTCGCATGAGGAAACTTAATGTTCATTAACAGCAGTACTTATTACTGTTCATGAAATCATAACATATAACAACCTTATCCTTGAAAAGTTACACTACGTTATTCTGTTGTAGCAGTCTCAGGAATGTTTCTATTCTATAGCAAGGATCTTTGTCTGAATTATGGTGGTGTGTGGGAATATTTCATTTGAACATTGAACTGACTTACCTTGAGTCTATTGAGTAACATGACTTGAATCAGACTTAACTAGACTCAATTCTTTCGCGCGCGGTATTGCAGTAAATTTCGAAAAGCATGCAGACAATTCCTAAGCCAGTATGCGCATAGTCACATACAATACATACAATAAGTCCCATCAAGAGCAGTTTTTATCTATACAGTTAAAACTTTGACAATACTTTCACTGATTCATGTCTTCACTGGAGTCCGAGTCAACAGCAGGTCTGTGGAATCGGAANTGACTTGAATCAGACTTAACTAGACTCAATTCTTTCGCGCGCGGTATTGCAATAAATTTCGAAAAGCATGCGGACAATTCCTAAGCCAGTATGCGCATAGTCACATACAATACATACAATATGTCCCATCAAGAGCAGTTTTTATCTATACAGTTAAAACTTTGACATTACTTTCACTGATTCAACCTTCGATTCCTCAAATAATGGTACCTTCAAATACGATTTTTTCATTTATATATAAATTTCTAGCTTATTAAGCCTGTGGCTTCACAAAGGGCAATTTTCATTTTACCAAGCTTAATCAAAAATAGTGGTCTGAGCCGCGATGAGGACCCTTTTGATAAAAGAGTCGACCGTGACACATCCGTGCCAGAAACAGACCCCATGCAAATTAGCTGAGTCAAGAACAAACAGACATACACACATACACAAGCTGTTTCTTTATTTATGAGATATAGGAAAGAAAATAATAAACTCAGTGCAGTTATTATTTATTTCGTATACCGAAAGAAAGCAGGCAACATACAAGGCATCTCGTAAATCATCAAAGATTGCTTGAACTTGCAATCGAACTATAACCTGGAAGAAATAGGTTACTGTAATTAAATTATTATCCGTAAAATAGGAAATTATACCATATTATTTACATTACAATTTCAATGAATTAGGGATTCGAAGTTGGTACATTTTTACAAATTTCGACTAGATTAGAGCAAATTGCTACCGACTCCACAGCCTTGACAGTCAGCAGACATTTTAACTAACTGGATTTGCCATAGTGTTTACTTTGACTCACTTGTGACTGGTTTCACCAATCGCAATGCTAGTGGTTTACTGCAAGTGTCAGTAGTCTGTTTTAACAGGGATTGAATTTGTCTCCATTGTTGATTGTGTTAATTGTGGTAACCTACACTGTGTGTTTCGTGGTGGTGGCAAAACACTACTGTTCTTTATTTAATTTTTTTACCTAAAGGCTAGATAGCTTGCTGGTAAAAGTGGATATATGAATTTTGTGTCCTTTGGTTGTTTTCAGAATTATTAGAGTTGAGTTAGTGAATAGATTGGTCATTATTTCATATTATTTCTTTTTTGTCAGAGGATAGGTCTCTGCTATATCATCCTTATTTCCAATTCTCAGTCTGTTGAAGTATGTTATCGTATTGAACAGTTAGCTATGAAGAAGTGGAATAAATTGTAAACCGGCATATGCAGTGCAACTCCTATATCATGCGCCCTGGATATGACCCAATGAGTCATTAGACCTTTTTAGTAGTTCAACGCTAGAAAGCCATCATCAACCAGTATTCAAATCCCACTTAATTAGACAGTAAAGAAAGTTGTATTAGGTAAAATCAAATGCAATAGAATTTAACCACTTTCTTGTCGATGTCATTTTATGGATTTCAACTATCACTGTTTATACATGGATATATATGTGTGTATGGGGTTCTTTAATATCTGTAAACTGATTATTCCTGTAATATTCATAAGTATATAAAAATATTCTTAATTTCAAGTAATAGGAATAAAATTGTTCATTTTTGAAACGGGACTAGTGGTCACCCCTCATGTGAATGGATTATTGGAAAACACAAAATTGTATTATACTATGTGTAGTATATTCCCATGAGTTTACCAAGTATATCTGAATGTAATTTTTAAAATTACGTCCCTTACATGGGTTAATGTTCGTTGCACTTGCTATTTACCTATTCGCGTTTCGTAATTCCCAGAGGCATTGTTTATATAAGGCGTTAATAATTTCTCACTATAAAATATTTATCCCGAAGCTGGCGATGATTATTCGATATGAGATCTGATGGATTATGAATCTAATGGCAGGAAATGTTTAGCAGCTTTTTTTCAATAAACGACTCGTGTCACTATGAGAATTAAATGAATGTCCAATCTGGCATGCAGTTAGCCAGAACAATGGAGTTGCTACCCTACACTACTTCCATCCTATAATGTGCCACGAGAACATGAAACCCAAACCGGAGATTGTTGGGATTGCGCTTTTCCTCTCTTTGTCAGATATCGCTGCACAGAAACTTGCACGACGTTTTATTTAACAAATACTCAGTAACTATCACTCAGCGCAATTACTATACAGTATTGTATTTGCAGCGTATTGGTATCGTTTAATATTTCAAGTAGTACTAAGCGAGATCCTCACCGAAAAACATAATATTCATCGACAGAGGCCTTTCTATCCTCTATCCATTAGCGGGATTGCGCCTAAACTTGTAATCGGATTTTCCCAGCATAATATAGATGTGTTGAAAATAATCTAAAGTTAAGATATTGATGATGATGACGATGATGATGATGCAGTAAATTTTCAATTATCAATTCGCCTTTTGCAATACATAAGCTCCGTTGCGGTGCCCTAAGTAAGACACACCTCCCAATGCAAATATTTCGCACGTTCTGTACAGTGCAGAAGTGATCTGTCTGTACTTGATTCACCACCTATGGAAGTATAAAATACGTACATAAAACTATTCTGCAACAATTCTAGACTTCTTTTAAGGAATCCATACTTTCGAATTCTTGTCTTGCAATTTCATTTATTCATTGTCACATATATTTCGTTCCCAGAGTTGGTCGTATATATTTATGCAGTATCAGAGTGGGTGTATAAAGTATAAGCATGAAATATGTTCAGGTTGTATGATGTTCATCTGATGCAGTGGTTCTTGAAATTTTTCTCAGCGCCCCTTTTTCTGGTACTTGCTTGGACTGGCGCCCAGTAAGCATGTGCTATACTGACGTTAGTGAGATTTTGCCAAGTTAAAAATATCAGTTTCAATATTTGACAAGCAGAACGTCGAGTCTCCCCTTTCGCATATCTGTAATTTACTCCGCTGCTCGGTTAGCAGGTTTTTGTTTTACTTCGCTGAATGAAGCAATTGATAAGCCAACGGCAGCGCCCCCTGATCTTAGTCCTCCGCGTCAAGAGTTCCCAGCGCCCACAGGGTGGCGCTACCACCCATGTTAAGAACTACTGAGAGAATGTAATGAATTCATATTGTGACAGTTAATGGAAGTTATTGGCTGTTGTTTCCTTAATTTTGACTTTCGAAAAGGGATAATTGAATAGATAGCAATTCGGAATTTAGTATCCGCTGCCGTTTTTGCACTTCTCACTGCTGCGTTCGTAATTACCGTATCACTACGCTTGCCATGCTTTTTGACTTTGCCGCCGCCGCTTCCTCCATTTTTGTGCCATATGCCCAGCTTGTGCATCTCATCTGTTAGATGTAATTAGTGAAAGTATTTCAATCATTTTGTTGTAATGTCATAAAATTTAGATGTACAATGAAGCCTCGAATAAACAGACTGAAAGGAGGTATCTCTGTTAATAGCGAAAGTCTTTTGTTCGAAGCGGCTATTTGGAAACATAGCATAATGAACTAATTATCCATCGTATGTATATTGTGT
The DNA here is from genome assembly GCA_013436055.1 of Halocynthia roretzi. NCBI lineage: Eukaryota > Metazoa > Chordata > Ascidiacea > Stolidobranchia > Pyuridae > Halocynthia > Halocynthia roretzi. The sequence continues at coordinate 7,841 of QRAM01000988.1, read as the reverse complement.
ATAAAGTTATCATTGATCCAAAGCGTTATGAAATTCAATGAATGTTCTAAATATACGCGTGTTCCCAGTACAGTAAACTCTGAAATCTAACCTGGGACCGAGTCTACCTAATTTTATTGTTTTTTCAATTTATTTATTCATAATATACTATACTATTATTTACACTGTCCGTTGAATCGAGGTTCGGTGGCCCAATGAATTGTATATGTAATTACCTATAATAACGCTATTAAAAATAACCGGGTTTTCTTACTTACGTAGTTGTCCTGTTTTCAAAAGCTCCTCATTTCTTACCGGAGATAGATTATTGTAGGAATTCGTTGCCAATGTAATGCAAACTAGATTTTATATCATTTAAATAAAATATTGCATGGATGGTATTAAGTGCTCGATTAGAGTCGATCTAGTAAAATTACACTCAAGAGATTCTCCAAACGCTTTTCAGTGAATAATGAATGGAACTTGAACGTTTCAGTACCCTGCAATTGCTTACGTTACTTCATAAGAGTACTGTGCGATGACAGTGCTTTGTTCCGACTCGTCTACTTCAGTGTTCCGGTGATTCCATGAAATTACTAAAATCCAAAATACTAACTATTCTATAAGTGGTTGATTATGTTCATAGACAAGACCACACGATTCATTGTTATCCACTTCCTGTAGTATGCTAAATAGATTGAGATTGACTATTTTCTTGTGTGAGATTGTTCCATATCGGCGCAGAGCAACTCTTTGAACTTAGGAAGTGTATTAATTGCTATTGCCAATCGTTTTAGGCGTCATTAGGTCTGTAGTCGTGTGTCATGCCACTGTCCTTTTGTCGACGTCTGCATAATGTTAATCAGAAGTAACTCATTTGAAGAGAATTCGATTCCCGATTTCCGATTTATTCAACGAGCGTAGGTGGTGTGTTTCCGTGGAATTTCCCGTCTCGAATCACAATTTTGGTGTTAATTTACATTTGTTTTTTGTTTTTTTATCATTTCGCGTTGGCAACAGTACTGTAATACTTATTCCCCACGTAAATTGCTAGTAATAAGAGTCCTGGGGCGAAAAGAACGAATTATGGCGAATGATACCTTTGATTTGAAGTGATTGAAATGCACTATTTCTTTTTATATGCACTGTACTAACAAGAAATGCAATCAAGGGTGGTTTAATAAACCTTGCTTGCTTTGACTACCTGAATTACCCTCTGCCGTGTCCTTGAGCGAGACCCATTCACCAGCGCACAATCGAACCAACTAGTAAATTGGTACCGGCAACGCCGGGGTCACTGCAGCGATGATGATGATGACCCCCACCAAGGTTATAGTCACTTGGGTCCATCATCATCCCGTCAGTGACCATGGGTAATACCGTCTCACAAGCTCCCGATTGCCATCTAGTTACATATGGACCTTTCCCAGCTAACACTGGATGAAGAGATGAGGCTTGCAGTGGCTCCATTCTATTTTTCCACGAACCACCACTAATAATAATTGTTGAACTTGTTTTTTTCATAGGCAGCGTCTCTTGGACACGCAAGTGTCTTACAACTCTTTCATTAACCCCTTCATTGCGGTCGAGAACACTGTATTATACAATTTCGTTCGAAAAGAAACAGGAGGTTCTTCGATTTTCTCCGGAAATGGGTTATTCAGTCATCGTATACAGCGATATTTACTTTTTACGACTTCTATTATAGACGCACAATATAAAATGATAATAAAAAGTTTACTCCATCATGCATATTACAAAGTACTTTCATCGTATGATAATATTATCGAGCATCAGGATTTGCCTCTTCCATTTTAATTTATGTAGTAATTCTTATTTTTCTGAAATGAATTTTAAATACAGAGCATAACAACGCACTTCGATGATATGAATTACTAGCAGCATAGTTGTACCATAATAGGTATTTTTGGAATCCTATTTCTACGAGTGTATGACGTAGTTTCTCGTTAGGCAATAACAACGGTTATGTTGTGTCGTTCATCATGATTCATTGAAGAGGTTNGAATAATGAATGGAACTTGAACGTTTCAGTACCCTGCAATTGCTTACGTTACTTCATAAGAGTACTGTGCGATGACAGTGCTTTGTTCCGACTCGTCTACTTCACTGTTCCGGTGATTCCATGAAATTACTAAAATCCAAAATACTAACTATTCTATAAGTAGTTGATTATGTTCATAGACAAGTCCACACGATTCATTGTTATCCACTTCCTGTAGTATGCTAAATAGATTGAGATTGACTATTTTCTTGTGTGAGATTGTTCCATATCGGCGCAGAGCAACTCTTTGAACTTAGGAAGTGTATTAATTGCTATTGCCAATCGTTTTAGGCGTCATTAGGTCTGTAGTCGTGTGTCATGCCACTGTCCTTTTGTCGACGTCTGCATAATGTTAATCAGAAGTAACTCATTTGAAGAGAATTCGATTCCCGATTTCCGATTTATTCAACGAGCGTAGGTGGTGTGTTTCCGTGGAATTTCCCGTCTCGAATCACAATTTTGGTGTTAATTTACATTTGTTTTTTGTTTTTTTATCATTTCGCGTTGGCAACAGTACTGTAATACTTATTCCCCACGTAAATTGCTAGTAATAAGAGTCCTGGGGCGAAAAGAACGAATTATGGTGAATGATACCTTTGATTTGAATTTGTCCCATTTATCAGCGCACAATCGAACCAGCTAGTAAATTGGTACCGGCTACGCCGGGGCCACTGCAGCGATGATGATGAGGACCCCCACAAAGGTTATAGTAACTTGGGTCCATCATCATCCCGGCAGTGACCATGGGTAATATCGTCTTACAAGCTCCCGATTACCATCTAGTAACATATGGACCTTTCCCAGCTAACATTGGATAAAAAGATGAGGCTTGCAGTGGCTCCATTCTATTTTTCCACGAACCACCACTAATCATAATTGTTGAACTTGTTTTTTTCATAGGCAGCGTCTCTTGGACACGCAAGTGTCTTACAACTCTTTCATTAACCCCTTCATTGCGGTCGAGAACACTGTATTATACAATTTCGTTCGAAAAGAAACAGGAGGTTCTTCGATTTTCTCCGGAAATGGGTTATTCAGTCATCGTATACAGCGATATTTACTTTTTACGACTTCTATTATAGACGCACAATATAAAATGATAATAAAAAGTTTACTCCATCATGCATATTACAAAGTACTTTCATCGTATGATAATATTATCGAGCATCAGGATTTGCCTCTTCCATTTTAATTTATGTAGTAATTCTTATTTTTCTGAAATGAATTTTAAATACAGAGCAGTACAACGCACTTCGATGATATGAATTACTAGCAGCATGGTTGTACCATAATAGGTATTTTTGGAATCCTATTTCTACGAGTGTATGACGTAGTTTCTCGTTAGGCAATAACAACGGTTATGTTGTGTCGCTCATCATGATTCATTGAAGAGGTTGAGCAGACGGTGTGTAATGCCACAGATCGTGAACTTGCAACACAATTCTTCGTTTTTTTTTGGAGCTTTTAAAACTTTTCTAGTTGATGACACACTTTTTGAACATACATATTTTCGCAACACAACAATTCAGTTTTAATAGCAAACCAGAGGTTCCCCCAATCCCTTATGAGAGATACTGATACATAAATACATTTTAATGTCTGCGTCTGCGACATACCTATGTAATGCAGTTTGGAAAGCACCGGTCTATAGTCTATTTACATACCATTTTAATCGCCCGTGTTAGTATTATCATTGGTTACCAACGGATGTAGCGATCCGAAGGCAGTAGCTGGCGACTTCGCTGAAAATGAAACATATTTCTCCCACCATGCAAATCCCTGGTCGAGTTGAATGGATATGCATTAATATTGGCTCTACAGAATGCGATGTGGTCCACGTTTTTATGCTTAGGTCACGTGACCGTCTGGCAGCGAAGTTAGCTGAACTTTCGCTAGTGTAACCTTCCAATTTCCGTGTAAGCACGATAAAACGGCAATATAGCGAACGATTATTGAGATATTCATTCCATCGATTGGTATTTGCAGAGAGTGAAATCCAAAAATTATGATATCGAATATTTTTTATATCTGATGGCGGTAGTTGTTCGCAACAGCAAGAAGCTGAATGTGTTGGTTTGCGTGATGATGTTTTGGACTATTTAGAAAGACTTGTTTTATGAATGGAAGAGTTCAGAATGGTTTAAGATGTCTTGGAAGGAAGCCAAAGGCAGAAATAACCGACAGTAAAAAATAGGCTTTTGAAACAGAGAAAGACAGTGAGAAAGAAACAAGTCTTGAATTTGCAATTACCTCCTTTATATATCAAGATGGTAATCAAGTATCTTCAAGTCGGTTTGTGATTAGTAAAGTAAATGATGTTTTATTATTTCTGGGCAATATTCTGTGGAAGATGAATATTTATCAGGAGATTCCTAGCTCACAAGAATTATTGTTGTATGTAGTCAATTGTTAAAAGACCAGCAGGAAAATTATCGACTTGTTGACGCGTCCGTTTAAGAAGTGTGGACCCTCCGTAAACACATCTAGGTTTGGGTTAGCTAAGCCCTGTAATACCGTAATTTGTTTTTTGGACCGCACTTTTTAACGTATACCTATGTGTGGTAAGACATTGGAAGAGATATTACAAGATTTTATTTTAACCATATAAACTTAATAGGCACGATCATAGTTCATATTTGTTTCAATGACCATTGGTATATAATTGTCGTTTCTAGTACTGTACCTGCATTGTGCTCATTAAGTCACCAAACTCGGAATATTATTCAACAAGATGAAATTAAATTAATAATAATAATAAAATATTTATCACGGAAATTCAAATATAATCGGGTATGTGGGACGTTCCACAACAACAACAACAACAACAACAAAATTGAGCAGACGACGAAGAAATTTCATTTTATTTCTACTATATCGAGAACTATTGAAAATATTGAAAAGAGAGAGGGAGAGAGAGAGCATTGATGAAAGAATATCTCACTTGTACCTGAAACGGTATATGATATCTGCGGTATATGATATTTGCGGTGTCTGGACCCAAATAGTGTTTACTTAAAAAGTTTCTTAAAATTGATGTGAACATTCATTAATAAGTTCCATCTTGATTTGAACGAAAAAAACTTTGAAATTATAATTCAGAATTTTAAACAGGAAATAAAAATATATTATGCATATAGGTTTATATGATGGTTACTCATTTCTTCGATTCAAATCGTATCCCTGAGCTTTTCGCTATATACACAGCCTAAAAGACTTCATATCAGTTGTGCAATAGCAGCGATCAATGATGTACGTCTATTTACAAAGCCCGCTATCGTCAGTCAATCGCTACTATAATGTCACCTATTGCAAATTGTTACTTCGTTGTTGTGATGTCGTCTCCTCGCTGTACACACTTACATATAAGGATGCCACTTACATCAAGTGACGTCATTACGTCTCCTATACAGTATAATAACCTCGAATGGCAGATTACGTTTGTATTATATGGGTTTATAGGTAATCGCTGTTCGTTGAATAAACGATAGTGCAATAACTATGTAAACTTCGTAACTTTGGTATACTGGCAGCATGCCCTTGATAAACGAAGTGGTGAATAAGAGGTAACTTTCATCAGGGACGTCATTGAGGTTGTTAGACATATACTTAACGCAAATGGTAGAGCACATTACCACCATATGGTATGTGATATATACAACTCCAGGTACCTGGCCTAAGTATTAGTATGGATCAGATACGAGATGAAATTCCATTTGTGTGTGGATTGCCTCATGTCAACTTAAAAACCACCAGATGAATTTTCATCGAATTTGCCTTGCGGAATTCTTGAACCTCAGGGATTTTTTTGTTTCAAATTAGCTAAGAGGGGTCTATGATGCCCGTATATTTACTCGCCGAGTATTTTATTCCTGCCTCTTTGAAATAGGCGGGCTAATGTAACAGAACAAATTTGGGCAAAACAGTCAATGCTAGTGCCCTTATCTAAGTCAACAATAAATTGTCGATGTGATCACACTCGGAGTTAGGATAGCACTCAAACCGTGCCGACGTTTAGCGATCATGCCCTACTACTCTACTGCTTGTACACCGCAGTTAAAATGCCATTCTTTACTGTACGTGTATCGTTCTTATCTATGTATTTTTTCAACTTGTTTGTTTGTAAAGTGGAGCTCCTTCCTCCTTTTGTTTTTGAAACCTGCGTAACATTGAATTCTGTGTTTAGCAAGTTAACCATTTGTAGTCAACAAATCGCGGGGATTCGGGTTAGTGTTATAACGTCATTTTTGATTAAAATTTAGTTCTTTGAAATTGTAATTCCAATCCTAATTCGAATCACCAAAAATTAGAGGGCCGTACCGAAATGTTTATATGCATGAATCTCTAACACATTGCCCTAAACTCCCGATTATCATGCGCCTATTTATCGTGGTTGAAGCTTCTTGTTCAAATAACTTGAAACAATCACCGACATAACTATCCGAGTGTTTGTCGCATGTAATCGGTATTACTTTCATGGACAAACCTTCCTTACTTACTCATTTCAAAGAAAAGACGGCAATACTGTAATGAGGTTAACTACTTTATTCTCCTCATGCTGTGTGTGTACGTCTGGTAAGCGAATCATAAACAGCGCCAGATGGTCAACACAACTGCTATGTGGTTAAAGTGATAGTAACAAAGTACTCTACGAACAGAAGAAAATCAGCGCAGCCAAGTAATTTTTTGTATTGCCATTGGAAACTAAACAAATCTGATTCCTTAATGAAAATCAGTTCTTTCATGGTGAATGATCTGTAGTAACAGAGCCGCTTTCAGAAATGATAAAGCACTATATATATACGTGTTTATACTGGTGCCCTTATACAAAATACAATGGCGTGTATGTAACAATTTGCAGAATAAGTAATATTGACGATTGAAGTACAGTAGAACCTCGCACTACAAGTGACCCTTTGCACGAGAAACTTGCTTTACGTGCCGCCATTCGTAAGTATTTTTGCATCGTACGACGAGTGAAATTCGCAGTACGAGCGACTGGTCTAGAGGAGACAAGAGATATCGTTGCTAGCTGACGTGTTCAATTTCTAAGAATTCTAAGGAATAGCACGTGCTCAATTTACCGAGCTCCTTCCACCAAGGAGCCTGCACTCGCTCAATTTACGTGTTTATTTGGAAACAGTAACATCGCGAGCGTTTTGTTTGTGCTAGTGAATTTTTTGTGTGTTCTGGCATATTTTTGGTTTATTTTGTGTTAATTCTTTGTGTTACCCATGGGTCCGAAGAAAGTAAGTGCTAAAGATGAAGATAGTGCTGATATGAAGAATAAGCTTATCACAATATGAGGGGGGAACGAAATAATAGAAAAACATGGGAGAGGAGTGCGTGTAGCGGACTTGGCACAGCAATACGACCGAACGCCGTCGGAACCTTTTCATTTCTCGTAAAATCCCTTATGTCTTTATTACATGTACACATGTATTGTTATTTTATTTCTTCTATTTCTAACTGCACGTTTCTGTTTGAAAAATCCCTAAAAAAGGCATTTTGCGTGGTTTTTGAATGTTGGAACGGATTAATTAGTTTTCCATTAATTTCAATGGGAAAAATCGCTTTGTAATATGAGTAAATTGTGATACGAGTTCGGTTTAGGAACGAATTAGGTTCGAGGTTCTACTGAACATACATTAAAAAAAAAATGTCTTCCTTAAATGCAATTTAAACAACATTGCAAATCAGACAGCTTCGAATGTCAAGTTTTTTATGTAATGTTCATCGTGACGATAAATATCGACTAGAATACACAAATCGGGACTCCTACTCCTATTTTGCTCTCGAGGAC
>QRAM01000983.1:0-12152 GCA_013436055.1 Halocynthia roretzi | reverse complement strand
GCGAAAGAATCTCTGGAACAATGGAAGAAAATTGAACTGACTAAAGTGAAAATAAATGAAGCTGAGAAGACGAGAGCCATCGTGAGTGGTTTTTTTCTGTTGTGTCATGAAAAAAAACACTTTGTGTCTGTTGTGTTGTGAAAAAAAACACTTTGCTACAAAAAAATTAACAGAAATCGTTTTATTTAAGCGAGAAAGATCAAATCACTTATATTCACAAGACCTTCAATTATTTTCCTATTATTGTAGATTGCTGAAAAAACAAAAAGTCTTGAAGATGACTTTTCGCAAAGGAAGGAAGCATTGTTGCAAAGGGAACAGAATGCAATTGATAGATTGAACAATCAAAAAGAGGTGAAATAATACGACTTGATAAATTATTTGAAATCTAGCTTTTTCTCTGATATCTGAAGCATAGTATGTTGTACAATGTCTATGATGGTGACATGAAGTGTGCTTTAGGGCCATTATCACAGTTAACAACGGATACAGAGGGGTGTATATCGAGATTTTTCTTACTTTTTGTCGCCAGTAATACAATACATGCTTGTGGTGAGTATATTTTTTATTGAAATAATAGCTTCTCGAGAAAGATCTTCATCAACAAAGGCAATTGCTTCTTCAAGAACTAGAACAGATTCGAATGAGAGAAAAAAGTTTGCAGAATAAAGAAGAGTTATTGAGAGAAATGGTTTGTGGCTGATATATTTGATTTAACTCGATTTTGTGTCACCTTCCTTCACGCCATTTTACCCCCAATTATGTAACGTAGTAAACTCGATCAAAGTATTAAAATTGTTTAAATTTATTAGTTTGGTATAATTTCATCTAAAATTGTTAAATATATTTTTCAGGAGGTTGTTAAATTGAAAGAGCTTGATCTTCTCAAGGCTGAGACATTTCAACATCATCCTCCTATACATCATGAAAGATCAAGAAGGGATTCTGTTATGTCATCCTGTGCTGAATCTCTGAGAAAGTCTCTGACTGGCCAAGAGAGTGAGTTGAATGTTCTTGAAATTTTTGTTTGTATATATTATTTTGCATAACTTTATATTGCTCAATGGGTTCCAGTCATTGTGGAATGGGTGTCCTTTACCCAGGCTGTTGTGATGGTATCTATTCATATTGTTCACTTCATCACTTACTATTTTGACTTTTACTCGCAGGCAAACAATTTGAACAGGTTTTGAATGAGCTGAGGTCTCGTACAGATCAAGTTGACATACTTAAACAAGAGCTGATGTCACTAAGAGACGAATTCATTCAGTCAAAGGTATAACGAATACAAATGCATATAAATGTAGAGACAATATATTATGCTTATGTATGTTCGCACTGTATCTACTACTCGGGAATATTAAAGAATATTTCAAATATTATTCAAATATATATTTTTTCATATATTTTATTGAATTTTGAATTAACTTTTCATATTTCTCATTTATATTTATTATCTAACCGGTGAAAATCAGTTCAACACCGTATTTACTTGTCCTTTTTCTAATTCTTATAGCAGATTCAGTCTCACTATTCTCCTAAAGCATCCAGGTCTCTTCCAAGGGATCCAGTGATGCCAGAATACAGGAAAGAGGAAAGCTCCTCGCTAAGAAGAAGACTTGATGATTTGTCCAGGTATTTTGAATTCCTAAATTCAATATTTTTCTTATGTTGTCTATCTATAATTATTAGATATTTAATTTACGAGGTTTTGAAGTTACGTTAAGTTAAGTATTTTGGTCCTTAATCTCATTAAGTTCATAAGCATCAAATAATACGGGAACTGTAGCTACTGGGTCTCAACTTAAGCCCAGAGAAGTGCTTCAATACTGTATATGACCAAGAACGAATCATAATTCAGCATGAAATAATGAAATAAAAACAGCTGGCCTGCACATACCCCAAAGAACAGCGGTTTCTTGAACTTTTTAGGCTGTGCCCTCGTTACATCTTTCATAAAAATTCCCGCTCCATTGACACCACCAAATAAGCTTCCTGCGGGCAGCACAAATTTGGTTAAATCTGGGATAAATAATCACTGCCCTAGAATCCACGAGCTTTGATTTATGAGCAGGTTTCAGGAATGCAATTCATTCGTAAATTAAGAATTACCTTTAAGATGTATAGTCCACTATCATACCTAATTAAAACTGATGTTTTGCATGATCAGAAAGATTCTGAATATTATCTTGCTCATCAGCTCATCAGTGTGAGGTATAATTCAACTATTATTAAGTAATAATCATGTATTTTAATTTTCCACAATGTCTAGTCAATTGAATCAATGGAAAAGACAGGAGAGAGAAACTAAAGAAGAGAGAATACAGGAAGAAATTGGAAGATGGGTAAGACGTCATGCTCTATTGCAGAATCATTATTTCATGTGTAGGGAATTTCCTAACTCTTGCCGAATGTATCTATGTTTACCAATACATTGCCAATCAATGCATAAGGTAACAATCTCATGGCACATAATCTGTATGATAATTTTTATTATTATTTAATCAGAAAACAGAAGTCGCGAAGCTCTCTGCCACAAGAGACCAAATGGATGATAAACAGCGCCAACTAGAGGATATGACTTTGAGACTTCAACAGAAAATTTCCAACTCTTCAGGTGTGTATAAAATTTATTCTGTTGTGTTATGTACATTTAACTCTCTTGTGGGGCATCATGCTAATGTCATGGGAACTATGCTATCCTGCTCGTGTCAGGATTAAAGTCTATAGTTTCAATTATTAGAATTACTGTATATTGCTTATTTATTGTAATCCTGCTCGTGATGGGATTGCAATAGAACCATTAATTATGTTGTATAAATATATATTTGTTATTGCTCATATGCATGGCAAGCCTGCTCGTGTTGGGCTAGATAGCTATGTATTTTCTGACTATTTAGTATGCATATTTTCATTGCGCAGCTTTAATAGCAAGACTACCCGTGCTCTGCATTTCCATTCATCTTCTTGTGCTTTTAGAACGTCATCAAGATCCGGAAAAACATTCGTCTGCTTCCAACTTGAGAATCCTCATGGATTCTCCTGCAAAGAAGAAAGTGATCAACCTACTGGAAGATTACGAGCCTGTTGGAACTGGTCATGTTCGATGGGCGGACAGAATGCCTCGTACAATAGAGCCAAGTAGTTTTGGTTAGTTCATTTTGCATAGCAATAAGTTTAGTTCATTTTTTGTCTTGACCTAGAGTTCGAATAGGTAGCACAATGAAAATATGAGCTGCTATACCTTCAACTGGCAAGAGGATGTACCCTGTCGCAGTTAGATATGGTATCAATTGCCCATATACAGTATACGCTCAATTATCCGGACTATCGTTCGATCGAGTGTTTGCGATAAACCGGTATCAATAGACCATAATTTAACAAGATTCAAATATTATAAAAAGTGAAAAAAGCTAGACCTAGCCATTGCCCTCGAATTTTAAGAATTACTTGAAATACCAAAAACAAGGATTTCATTGAATCCCTGGTTTCACATGCTTACTGTAGCATATATATGTTAAATATGGAACATGTATACATAATAATCCCCCTATCATCGGACAAACGACTATAGGTAATGAAGTATGGGTATGGCTACCATGTTTTCATAAATAAAAACCGGGACGCTTCCAAAAAAAATACGGCATTTCAAGTTTGGTTCATATTTAGAAGTATATAGCTATTAATTAGAAGCATTTTGGGCAGTCTAAAACTAATATGCAGAATTAAAATATCACTAAAAATAAATGAAATAAAAATATCGTATTGAATTATAATTTACTCTTCGACATATCATACAGTTCCGTACATAGCACACGGCCTTGAAAATGAGACTTATCGTAGACCTATGTATGGGAATGGAGATGTTCTAAATTGATGTCCTGAATTTATTCTAAACAGACAAGCAATCGAGAACAGCGCTAGACAGCTCCGATAGTTCAAACCTCGACGATTCGAACAGCACAACTACATCGTATAATTCATCCAGAGACATCTCAACTTCTGGTATTAGACTTGACATCCGGAGAAAGTAAGTGTTTCATATTTCAATGTCAGGAATTTGTAGACAGACGCTTCCCAATTTATGAATTCGGTGGTAAAAAGTTTGGATCGAGTCCTGTAGTGCCTGTTTCATTTAACAGCTGTTCGCCAAACTCTTGTGGGTGGCAGTACCTTGAAAAACTCCTTGTGTTAGTTGTTTGCGCTCGAGGTCCGAGGTTACCTCCATTTCCATAGTTGAATTTGGGGTATTGGGTGTTTTAATGATGGCCGGGGAAAAGCGGAAGGTTAGTGATGCTGGTTGTAGTGCTGGGAAGTATTTGTCAAGGTAATAAGAATTTATGAACAAATTGTATTAGATAACTGGAACTTGTGTTCATAAGTTGTGAAGCGTTTGTATTAGGCTTTTTCCTTAAATAAATATAGGTATATATACCATTTTTGTTATTGTTATGTTATTTTCTCCACTATTACAGGGAGCTATGGTTGGAGCTAATAATTGGAGCTAATAATTGGAGCTATGCTTATCCTGCTCGTGTCAGGATTAAAGTCGATAGCTCCAATTATTAGAATTACTGCATTGCTTGTATATTGTAATCCTACTCGTGATGGGATCACAATATAACCATTTATTGTGTAATGCAAATGTATATTTGTTAGCTGCATGGCAAGTCTGCCCGTGTTGGACTTGCTTGGCCTTCCTTTTTTTACGTGTATTTTATTATTTAAGTGCCCAATTTTTGAATACTCAGATATATGGCAAGTCTGCTCGTGTTGGGCTTGCCCGCTATGCATTACCATTCAATATTTTTCTGTTTTGTAATAATATTTATTCAATAATTTTACTCAGATTCAAAACTTTGGATAAAGAATCTGAGGAACTTGAAGAAATGTACAACAAATACATCAGATCAAACTACAAACATGTATCTTCTCTTATACCTGTAGCACGTAAGTTTAATTCAAAATTTACCTAACTGAATAAGAGTGAGATACAGTATATGCTGATGTATGAGACGAAGCATAAAAAATCTCCAAAAAAATAGGGGGCGACTAATTCATTGAGCATGAAGTTGTCGATTCTTAATTGTCTTCGTATCAGAATTTTATTTGGACCGCACTGGTGTTTATAATTAATATAAGTTTAGACAGACACTGTACTCCCTAATACAGCATTCCATTAACCTTTTTTTCGGGGTCGAATTATCTAGCTAATATCTACTCCTAAAGCTGTAATACACCTTAGAAATTTACGGGTTGACATATACGCCAGCATATATAATAATATTCATTAAGATATTATTTCATGGAAGGTTTTATCGAAGTTGTTTGTATTGAAGGTCATCTTCATGCATATTTATTAGGACATTTTTTAACCCTTTATTGACTTCCAGGTGCTCGTTCTCCGGTTTCATCCCACAGCATCAAATATTCCACGGGTCATAGGTCATCACGTCAAGGTCCAGTAGTCACTGGTACATCCGGATCTGCTAGTGAACCAAGATTTTTATCAAGTATGTCCATTTGGTATTAGTTCAGTTTATTAAGAATAGATCTTTTTATCCGTCAGTACAAATAGAAATTGTATTACAGTGCCGCCTCGTAGGTAAAATTTAATTAGTTTCCGAAGGCTGGTCGAACTCAAAATCAGTTTTCCTTGTTAGAAATAATGGAAAGTGAATTAATCGGATACCAGGCCCCAAGCAATACCCATTCCAATAAACTTCAACAGCAAATACATATAATTTAAAGTGAAAATAACACAATTAAATGCCCTAAAATAAACACAGTCATTATTTCTACTATTTCAGGTAAAGACAGATCCAGTTTTAGAGACAGCCATCACTCCAGTTCCTCATCAAAGTCCAGAAAACAGCCAAGCACCATCCTTACAAGAGATCCTGCTCCGGTCCTTCCAGAGTATGTTCCGAAAATCAAGGAAACGGAAAAGACAAAGGATTCCCTCGATGAAGAGAAATCTGAACAATCTCAATCAAATCCGAACCTGGATGCGTCTGGAAAATTTAATGATGTTCAGGAAAACTTCAATTCTATTCCAGCTCTATCAGGGTCAAACGAAAAGAGCAGGGATGATCGGGAAGAAGATGAGGTTCCTGTGGATGAAAATATATCCATTCATGAGGAGGTGAGCCAGGATGAATTACATCTAAGCAGTCTGAAAAGCAGAGATGTCCTTCCATCTCCAAGATCCAGACAATCTAAACATCCAGTAAAGAGAGAACTTCCTGGAATAGATCCTCCTGGGTATCAAGATGCAGGATCAAGTTCTAAACCAGTTCCGACTAAGAGACATTCATCTCTCTCTCCGAGGTCATCCAAATCAGCCTCCCTACCTCCAATATCAACAGAATCGAATGAGAATCTTAGGCTAGGATCCCCATCTAGGTTTGGTGTTCTACCCAGTCTAGAAAAAACAGGTACTCCAGCTAAAGATGACAACTTGACAACATCCAACACAAGGAAGATAACCGTGGGCGAGGAAAAACATATAGATTCTTTCTCAGAATCATCAGAAGAAGCCCCATTAAAATTATCATCCTTACAAGCTCCAGAGAATCTTTCAGATGTTACAAATACTGCTGGAAAAAATGAGCAAGAATCTCCTTTTCAACGTCCTGAACTGCTGAGCAGGAAGGTGACCGAGATGCAGAGGAGTCTTGACCAATCAGATGACAAGGATTCGTCCGAGCAGGATCCGCCCCGCCTCAGTTTAAAAGGGATCGGTAACGATGAAAACTTGGACAACATCTTACACAGCATTGATGTGAACAGTGCAAGAGATATACAGGATGAAACCAACCCGAATCTAACCGACCTTCTCAATCAACTGGATCCAAATAACCAACAGGAAGCCAGTCATCCTGGAGAAGATGTTCCCGTGAAGGAAGCAGAGGAAGAGAGTAAAGAGAAGTCAGAAAATGAAGAACTGATCAGCGAACGTTCTTCGAACGAATATTCGGGGAATTTCTTGTCGACCACTTCGTCGAAGACTGCTTCGGAAGTTAAAACGATGTCGGACTTCGAACCTTCTTCGACGTCGATCCCTCGAATCGAGGACAAGGTGAGAGAAAAGAAAGTTATCTAGAATTTCCCGTAAATAACCCCTCAGCTATATTTCGAAAAAAAGGGTTTAAGGAATGCTTGACTTGGTTTAGAAACCTGCAGAAAGTTAGCCTTGAAAGGACAGTGTTGGCATCCGATCGAAAATAGAAATAATTCATTTCTCCCAGTAGCTAGAGAGCATTGAAGCGGTCCCGGCCTCTGGGGCATTTTTTTAAAAGAATGCTGCCACCATGACCTTTGCAGGCATTTTCCAAGTCACCACACCAAATATATTCAAATGGATCCACCAACTGTTTGGTTTTGTGCAGTGTAAAACCAGAGAACACATGAACAAAAGCTACTGCTGTACTTATACAAAATGATCCACAATGCTATATAACTGTTGCAACTGACTGATGCCAATAACCAATAATTATTGTCCTGTGTGTATTCAGATTGGAAGTCATCACCAAGACAACGAAGACGATAAATCAGAAGCTGATGTCAACTGGTCGAATCTGCAACTAGATAAATCAGGTATTATGATAATAACCCCCTGTAGTCTTCTGTTGGTTGCCTTTCCCCTTTAGTACTGGGGTTCTTAAACTAGGGAGCGGGCCCTATGGTTTAGGTGTAGGTTTGCTAGGGGGGCGTCGAATGCCAATAAGGAAAAATATTGAAAAAAAATTAAAATTTTTACTGATTATTATTCAGTAATCAATGAAAGTCTCACACTGATTATATAGTCCAGAGGTGTGCAACCTGCTGCCAGCGAGCCAAGTGCAGCCTGCAAACCGCAGGGGAGGGGCACTGGGAAATGGATGTGACTCAGATGTCTAGCAGGTTTTATCATGGACTAATGTTCAGCTTATTGTGATTTTCCAGGAGAACAATTGCACAGTGAAATCACCCAAGATGTTCCCAGAGCAGGAGGAGAAGAGGAAGAAAGGCATGATCATGGGAAGAAAGATGTTGACATCTTCGAAGATTCAGTCTCAAGTCATTCACTGGAAGCCCCAAGCGACGGGTGCGTGTGTTTGTTTTTATTCTTATTACAGTAATGCCTCGTACTACATCGCTTATTGGTTCCAGGGCATAAGCTATCACTCACATCAGACATAATTCTCTTTACAGGAGAATCTTGTAATAGGCTTAGCTGCAAGTTAATGAAAGGATACTAACTACCAGAACTTGTATTTTACAGAAACGAGAAAGGTTCACGCTCTGCAGGAGAGGATGAGTTTTGGTGATCCAGGTGAGAAGCTTCCCTTATGTATATATATATCTATATATACAATTGCCGTTCCTATTAGTTCTCTAGTACATACTTTCTCTGTGACATACTGAGGTTACAAGCTTTTACTGTATTACCACTATTGCTATCGCTTCATTGACCAGCATAGTGTTCTTACGTTAGGCATTTCATTCGCATTTATACTTGTTGTCTGTGATTTCCTAGCTTGCTTTGATGAGTTTTTAACCACTTTTATTTATTATTTTGCAGATTCTCTTGATTGTACGAGAGTGGGGCCAAGCTGTCTATGAGAAACGCATCCAAACATCGACAATCTGCTGTGGGAATCCAGCATTTTTAGATTATATATGTTTCGTATGAACACCAGCTAATTTATAGTCTCTTAACCGTATTGATTGAGCATGCAGGAAATCTGGATGATAATTTGGTTCAGCTGAGATTGATGTGGAAATTGGAACAAAATCTTTGTATTGCAAATCCCAAAATAACAGCTACATAGTCTCTTAACCATACGCAATTGAGCATGCAATTCAAAAGGAAACATCAAAGATAATGTGGTTTAACTGATGTTGGACGATTGGAACCAAGGCTCTTATTGCAAATTATAAAACAAAAGCAACATGTGGAGGAAATGCAGAAGCTCCCGGCACCATTTTTAAACCTTCTTGCTATGTATATTTTTTGAATGCTTCTCTCTATTTTTTTATTTCTCATCACTGTTAAAATTTTAACTGTAAGCTAACACTCTGGACCCTGAAAACCCCAAAAAAAATTCAAAATATTTATTTTACCCAAATATATATATATATATATATATGTTATAATTCATGTTTATTATCATATTGTCCATACTAGTTTGTGTTCCGTAGAATGAATGGGATCGGCCGTCTTTATAAATTATTGACCCCCTGATCTCTCATCTCAATTTAAAATAATAATTTCTTTGCCCTTTTTCTTCATTGCTGCTTCTCGATAAGAAATATTTAAATAGAAAATACAAGATATTGATAAAGAACATTAAATGTTTTCGACGTGATGTTGACAACTTTGATGATTGACTTTGATTGATGCACTTCGAAGTACTGGCTTGGCAAATTACTGGTTCGCAATGGATACTCTCCAAGGCAAGCATCTCTCTTCTCCAATGCAACTTTCTGGTGAATTTTCAGCTTCAACATCTGCTGTCTGTCTAATATCTTCAGTCTGAAAATGAGTTAGTTGCCTCTTTCAACTTCCCAATACCAAGTGAGAATCCTATGCTAGCATAGAGATCTGCAGTTGTTTGATACGCCTCTGCTACATTTGGAATGGTTTCTTTCATAACCTTGATGCATTTGTAGCTGAAGTTTTTTGCATCATCATACACACCTAGTTGGTGATGGTCAAAGTCAATGCTTTGCTAAGCAAATTGAGAGCTAAAGGCATATCATGGTACAATGCAATTAATCCATCGTCTTCACGTTTTAAACGAAAGCTGGTATTATGTCAAATGCTAGGTAGCGAGCTTTAATAATTTAAAGAAATAAGTTTAGTCAGATGTTGTATACTCCTCGCAAGCTTTTTCTATTATATTTTCAATTTCCAAAAACTGCACGGAATGCATGAGGGCAAGTAAAGCATTGTTGACTGCTGTTTCCATGACAATCAACCCCCATTTCTAAAAATATTCCGCTGCAGAAAGATTGGCTAAATTACTGTATTACTGTTGATGAGGACAAAGTGTATGATAAGTGATGTGTACATGCGAATGTTCATAGGGAAATAGTGTCACCACGAGACCTAAAATAAATTACAATAGTGATATACAATAACATGCATGGGAGCAGTGATTATAGTCGTAGCTAGTGCGTTGTATTGCGTTAATCCGATATTCTTGTATCCGGTATATCGTGAAAAATAGACTCCTACTTTTTACGTGCAAACGGTAATTACTAGTACACGACTGGATGTAATTTCATGACCGTCAGGTTCATATTTCTTGTGCCTATGCTGTTAACTTGAAAATTCAGCTCATATTATTAGCACATATATAGTTCGCTGTAAATCACACTCAATGTAGATAATACCCTGCAGTGATTGGTAGAAATAGTTTCGTATAAAGGTATATGTACTTTTATCCTAAATCCTGTATTAATACAAGTTGCTCACATTTAAATTGTATTTGAAGAATTCAGTTTAAAAGCGTTACTGAATATTTTGTGCACTTCCAGATATTAAATTAATTACAATTGTACACACACAAAAAATATCATCGAAGCCAAAGCATAATATAATCACTTATTTGCATGTCATATTTAACTTTATGAATAGTGATGTAAAAGACAGCATATAGATTTACCTTTCAATTACGATTGCTATGAGAAGACTGACATTGCTAAAAAATCTAACAGGTCTAAATACACGTGTTTATATTGGTAAAAAGGAACATAAGCTATACAGAGGATTATCAAGCATAAAAAATTACTAAACATTTAAAAAAAGAAATCATAGTCATGCTCTCCCATCAGGTTCTTAGTATATCGGATGTAACTCTCCCTTGTCTCCTCATCTGCGAAATCTGTTGCGCCTTTTTTTGCCTGATAAGACTCCTTTAAATACTGTTCGCCAAGTCCAAATTTTTCGAGTTTGTTGTAGGCGAGGCCTATGACTGTCAGAGCATGCCCGAACGTCTGAATTTTTTTCGCATCTTCGCCGAATTGTTTCTTCAGCATTTCCACACTTTCTTTACCACTCATGATTGCTTCGGTGTACATTCTCAGGCAGCCGCGAACAGACGTTATGAGGTGACAGGAGATTGCTTCACTGTTTACTTTGCGCTTCTTGTCCGGTAGTTGCATTCGTTTAACTTTTTCGTACATCTCAACCATGAGTGGTTCTCCATATTTTTCCGCGATAGCCAAAAGATTCCCTAAAAGATCGGTTTTCGAAATATTCTTCCGAATGATTTCATAAGCTTTGAAGATCAGTCGACTCATGCAAAAATGCTCGTTGTTGGTAGCACGATTTTGTTCGTCCAAATCGAATTTTCCATAATCGTTTGCCCACTTAATGAGAATTAATGCACGAACATACTTTACCTCATCGATTTGAAGATCGACGACATCAGTCACGTTTTTGAAGTTTGGGGGAACTGAGCGGAAAAGGCTTTCTATTTTCAACGATCTCTCCTCCTGCTCCAATTCTCCGATATCTAAGCCGTTTAATAGATCCTGCTCAGCAAGCGAGAAGTAATGCATCAAAGATTTTTCTTCCTTTGGTTGTCTGTCTGTCTGTTTTCCTTCTGCTTCTGCCTCAACTGTTGGAGAAATTATTCAACTGAATTTCGAGAGACATTCATTGAATGCATTCATCATTAAACATGAATCATGAATCATGAAACAAGATGTAAAATACAGTATAAATATCTCAAATGGATGGAATGTTAATTACCAACCTTACTATTCTACAACAGATCTTTCACAATGATATTTATGAACCCCAGGGGAAGGGACGTGTTCAGAATGTCCCATAAAAATCAATATAACAATTCTGTAATTCGCCTTGCAACTGATGAATCTCATCTAGCAACTGATATAGATACTCACGTTCTTGGGCAAAAGCCTTGAAATAATCTAAGCTGCTTTCTGCCTCTCTAGGAGAATATTGCGACGCCATTCTCTACCAAATATTGCCAGTTTCAATGCTCTAAGTATTATCCTACTATTTAGTATTGAGTTTAATTCCTTTTGACTGAAAACAATATTTGTTTATGACCCTTTTCTCGACCAGGGGTAATTTAATGGTATTGCTACCTACAGTCATTGAAGGGAAGTAAACCATGTCATATATAACCGTA
>QRAM01000981.1:0-14066 GCA_013436055.1 Halocynthia roretzi | reverse complement strand
GACACAATTGTATATCACGATGATCTGTTATTGTACTAGCTAAAATAAAACAGACATTGAACGAGTGATAAGATTAATGCTAGAGCAAGGAGATGTAATATATAAATCTCAGAGAATGATGAGACGTGGCGATAAGGAAACTAATGTGGGATTGATTATCAAAACTGAATAGTGATTAACTGTTCTGGATTTTGAAGGAGATTATCATTGTTAAAGGAAATTTATCTCGATGGTAAATGAAGTATTGGATTTCAGTATAATCAAGAAGATTTACACTCGTGTGGTTCAATTCATATCTTACCTACGAGTACGAATTATTCCAGTCTACCAAACCCTATGTGACGCAGTTCAACATAAACTCAAAAGTGGAGAATGCCGATTCAATCATGATTACTAATCTTAGTAGTAGAAAATGTACAATTATCATTGTTAAAAGATGTTAAATGAAGCATTTCAATATACAAGATATCGCATGTGTGTTTCAATTCTTAGCTTATCTACGAGCAGTCATCGCAATCCTACGTGACGCAGTTCAAATATAAGGACCATCCTTCTTCGTAATCGTGAGTGTAGATTATTGGTGATGGTGAAATACGACAGACTGCACAATACAACATGCATTAAACTGCTTTGCGGAATATACTTGACATTGTGAATCTTCTATCACTCAGGTTTTATCTATAATAAAAGAAATTATATTAATTTGATTGAGGGTCTGGTTTCTTACAGCGATACAGAATAATGATCGTGAACTTTAACCTATTGGTGGCGACAATGGTTCAATGAACGCGCGGAAATGTTTTTGAATCCTTTATAAGTTATATTTACTTCGTATCAATTATCCTCAACATTTTTACATTATTTCGATGACAAGGTCCAAGAAAATGTAAATAATCTCTTCACAGACGTAATAAATGGAGTCGAATCCATAAAATAAATAAAAAAACATGACTAATCTGTCAAAGAACAAATAATTTCTGCAACAATTCATGCCTTTCCATTCCTTTCTTTTCAGTTGAAATTTCTGGTAAGTTGATCATTCGATACAAAATCAGGACCTTAACATCAAAAGTACTTTACACTTCAACCTAGATATTTTGATAACATTGGAAAATGTCTAAATATATAATTATGAGATAATGATAAACCTACATTCAGAAATTTATTTTGCATAATTACTCATAAATTTATACAAAAACAATTCTTGAACTTTTTTAAAAACTACGGATCAAAATTTCATTTCAAATCAACTACACTACTGTGATATATCTAATGTTATGATTATGAATAATAATTGTTCTGTGGTTATATTTCACACAATCAAAATTATGCAGAAATCAAAAGATACATAATAATTAATTACAGAGGCTTTATACAGGGCATGCTCTGAAAAGTCATTTTACAATTTCTACTTCACACTTTATAATGAAATGCTGCGATGTTATTATTACAATCAGAGATGGAAATAGGTTTTAGGAACGAGGGGAAAGACTAAGGTCTTTGAGGTCAAAGCTGGGAGGAAAGGTCGCCATTGGACATAAACTGAGAAGTGGGGAATGCCTATTTCTATCCCTGATTGCTGAATTAATTGAAATATACAATGAAATGAAATATAAGGAATAATGTTAAAAATATTTACAACCAACAGGACAATGCACTGTTAATAATCTGCTTAAAGCATAATATTTGTAGCTTAAGCCAAATCAAATTTGAAATTTACAAATTACAAATTTACTGTAAAATACAGTCAACTGTAAAAAACAAGTCAAATATAATGAACAGCTTTTTGACGCTGTAGAATTTGTGAATGGAAAATGTGGGAAACTTTCGAAGGCATAAAAACAAACTTAGCTACAGCATAACTCATTACCACTACTAAATGCATAATACAAGGCAAATATAAGGTATCACATGATATAGAACTTCTCTGTATTTGTGCCTTGAGATTTCAGAAAATTGAACTGGAAGAAAATTAAGCAGGAAAAATCAGAGATAAATGAAAATAAACAAAGTGACAATTGGAAATGAAAGGCAATCAGCATGAAAATTTGATTAGTTGCAAATTCTCTTTGCTCAAAGTATATGATTTTATTTTCCTTTCCAAATGTAAAATTACTTAGTTTAATACTTCTACTAGGAATTTTTATAAAAGGGAGCAAGTGTATATGTCTTGAAAAAGCAGGAGGCAAAGATGATATAGTACCATGTGACCTGAAAAGCTATTTGCTATATTTTTATGCTGTGCTAGGTTCTTGTTTCCCTGGCAAATCCATATTCTTAGCCTCCTTGTTGGAATATTCTTCGAATCCTGTGGTGTCTTTCATCAAACTGAAAATGAAACTAAACAGATTTGGAAATCTTGGAGAAATGAATTTCCAAATGTCCTGTTCTTTTTTGAAAATCCCCTTCAACTTTACATCATCCTTGTAATGATGACACAGGTTTCGAATAAATCTCAGCAAACTTATCACGGAAGCATGGTCGTACCTCTTGGTACCATTTTTGAATCGCTCATTTGCTCTTTCATACACTGGACCCTCGACATCGTCAATTTGCATTTTGTCCAGCCAGCCATTTATTTCATTCAAGTTGCTGCAGACTGTTTCCGGATCTATCATTCTTGTCGCACTATCGACACTATCGACTCTGTCGTTTTTTTTTATTGCTTCCCTTAGTGGTTGAAATCTCTCGCTATTGTCATTCAAGAAATCTAATTTCAGCAGCAGCCAGCCGTCACCTAATTTTACTTTGGCCTCTTGTATTATGCTCTTAGGTTCGGCTCGTTCTTGGGCCAATGGATCTCCAGGCTTCATTGTCTTCCTTACAGCATCGAAGGTGTCGCTAACGTCACACAAGAACTTCAACTTCTTTTCGCAATTCCAGAAAAAAGGATGTTCCAGGACTTCTTTTGCTGATGGACGATTGATTGGTTCCTTTTCTAGCATCTTGGTTATCAGATCTCTGGCAATTTCTTCATCTAGACATTCGAGGCCACTTAAATCCATTCCTACATTTTTGAAGATGTTGTGTTTCCATGAAGCATTTTCTTGTCCAAATGCATGCTTCCCATTTGAGAGAACGTAATAAGACACGAGCCCGGCAGAATAAATGTCCGATTTCACTGACATAGATGCTTCTATATTATGCTCGGGAGATCCCCAGCCGTCTGTGCCGACTTCAATTGTACTGTTGGTCTTACTTTTATCGACGTCCATCGGCTTACAATGACCAAAGTCAGCAAGCTTCATGTTGCGTTTGTCCAGTGATCTCAAAATATTCTGCGGCTTCAAATCTCTGTGAATGAATGAGTTTTTAGTTTTCCTTGGGTTACTGTGTACATATTTCAAACCATGCATTATCTGGAGCAAGATGGTTTTGCGATACCCGAACCCCAGTTGCTGTTCATGCTCATGCTCCTTAACCTGCTTCTCCTGAATTATCTCAAGAAGCGTTTTACTGTCGCAAAGTTCCATTGCGATGTAGGTTTGTGGACCTGTATTGCCTTCTGGCATTTTCCCAGATGTTATGTACGAAACTATGTTTGGATGTCGGAGCCCTGAGATAGCATTATCCTCTCTTTCTAACTTTTCCTTCGCAATACTATCATCACTAATAACCTTAACAGCAACATCCATTGAAGAAAACACACTATCCTGTTCTCCTCTGTAGACAGTATACCTACAGCGAAGAGGAGACCCACTGTCGTACTTGATTCCATTTCCCGCATCATTTTTACGATCTGCAAAAATAAACAGTGCTTAAAATAAATTGAGGTGTTGGTTCTACATATACATTTTATAACATTGTCATGGTAAGTAGATTAAAATTTGGTAATATTCAAAATTATAGTAAA
Source organism: Halocynthia roretzi (assembly GCA_013436055.1). Taxonomy (NCBI): domain Eukaryota; kingdom Metazoa; phylum Chordata; class Ascidiacea; order Stolidobranchia; family Pyuridae; genus Halocynthia; species Halocynthia roretzi. The sequence continues at coordinate 10,213 of QRAM01000981.1, read as the reverse complement.
TTAAAAAATTTAGGAATTTGATTTGCAAAATATATATCGTATTGCATTTCAAGCCTTTCCTCGTACTGAAATTGTGCAATATTATACCACCGCAATTTTATAAGTTATATTTTGCTACTTTATTGGTTTTTTTTCTAGCATTAAGACCTAAGACCAACAATCAGCTGCCGCGAAGGCAAACTTTCATAATTCTGCACAAAAATTTACATCCATACATTCACTTACATCTTATTATCTTCTCTGAAGTTGCTTTCTTTCCATTCACACCTTGATTACGAGACCAAATTGCAACGTGGTATTCTTTACAAGAATGTGGTGTCGCAAAGTCGAACTGGTTGTTGTGAGTGACATCTCTTAAGACATCCTTCTGATCACAGTAAACTTGTACAAGATATTCAATTTGCTCGCCATCAACTTTGCGCCATGTTGCTCGCACTTTGTCCTTCCTTTTTTCCAATTTGATCCCACTTACAGCCTCTGGAATTTAAATATCGAGGGATAACTCTTCTACATCCAATTATCAGATCTAAATAAGTCGAATGTTTTAGTTCCTAATGCATTTGCAAATATTATGGAATAACATTATTGGGAACTTTATTGGATATATTTAAATGGACCTAATATTGGATGAAAGGACAAGGTAAAAATGTATTTGATTATTATATTTTTAACGTCTTTCTATATAGTTAAGTGAAAAAAGATAATAACATGTTTACAGGCTTACCATGTGTATATAAAGAAAGGAACCACAATCGTTTTTTTCACGTTTTTAATGTTAAACTGTGCTATACAGTACAGCAATGTACTGTACAAAATACACAATACAGTAAAAGCACTAGAAAGTAAATCTTCTGTGCTAGGAATTGAGGAGCTTTAAAATTAAAAAATTAAGAATCAAATACCCAATTCATTGTTTTCAGTTCTGTTGCGAGGTTGAGCCAATGAATTAGTATTCATATCATGTAGTGGATTATCCGACAATGGAGATTGGCTCAATGCTAAAATACAAAATAGATAACATGTAATGAATTTACAAAAGAAGGAGGAAATCCGATTGGAATAGGTTTAATTCTTTTTCCAAATATAGTTTCCCTCTTGATCTAATGATTTGAAACTCAGCCAAGCTTATACCTAACTTATTCTTCAGCGAGTGGAATTTTATAGACAAATAATAATGGTTATAATTGTTACCAATACTACGATACAACGATAACGGGTGATGAGAAAACGTGAGGATATGGGAGACACGTGATACAATAATATCACTTCCTAAACATGATATTTACCAGTGGGAAATGTTACTGTTTTAGACTTACAGGCATAATATGACTAATAAGGTCATTCTTATTTCCCCTTCACTGCAGTAAATTTGAATGCCGAGCAGTAGCTTTGAATTAAAAATATTTTTGCTGTGTGTTCCGTTCAGTGGGTGGAATATAGAGTTAAGCCCCCTTTTTTCACCCCCATTCGACTCCTCAGATATTCATCAACCCCTTAGATGCTTTTCTCTATTGCACTTACTATCATGCTCCTGATGTTCTTCATCTGTTTCTGATTCGGATTCATTGTCAGGCAGAAGCTGGGTGACATCTTGTGTGTTCTGGATACTTCCTTTTACCGTAGAAGAAGAAGAAGTTACAGATTAATGAAGAGACAAATATTTCATGATTTATGTATGGTTATTGTTGGCAATTTTGTTTTTACTTTCTACTTCATTCTTGGTGAAATGGATAGAATATAAAAAATTTATTTCTTTTACCTTCAGTACTTCTATAAATGTCCCATGCTCCGGATGTTCCAGTAATCGCAAGTTCCTGCAAATATAATTTTCAATATATCAGAAATGTTAAACTATATAAAAATTATAATTTGTTACATACTGTTAGCTGACGCAAATTGATTCCCTGGAGAATAATCTGTTTTTGTTCTTCTGTAGCCTCCCAACCCTCGAGAACCAAACTTCGAGTAACGCAAGGAAGAATTTCTCTAAGTGCTTGAATATCTTCAGTCGTTACGTCACTTTTCGGGCGATCTAGGTTGAGCTTCTCCACCTGTAATTAGTTTATATCATGTATAAAAAGACGAAGCTGTCAAGCACTCCTGAAATCACCTCCGTATTATATACAGTATAGTTCTAAAGTTATTATTATCCAAAATTTACATCTTTTTCGTATTTGAAAATCTATGTAGATTAAATGGGATCTGTGTTATATTATTTACATTTAATGTATTAGTACCAAATAGAAACAACGTCATAACGGTGGCTATTATTAATTTATAAAGTTGTTTAGTTTACTAGAATATGAATATCAAATAAAACGACATAAGATTCATAAATCTCTCTCTACAATACTAAATATCTTATTATGATGAAGTATAGGTTAAAATGGAATACAACCTCCCCCATAGCAGCCTCGTTCTCCCAAGAGTTTATAGTAACCAAAGAGGGTACCACTCATGTTAAGGATCACTGAATTATACCACTATATAATTATTTACTGGAAAAGACTTTATTTTGGTATAATATATATTGCTTACTTTAGCATTTCCGATAGATGACTTGAATAAAGTTTCCGAAAGTTTAGATGTCAGCTTGCAATTGCGGAGTTCCAATGAATTAACTTGACATTGTCCGATGAAGGAACCAATTCGTGACATTGCACTTTCAGTCAATGGTATGCTCCAAAACTCCAACTGAATATAAAAAAAAGGAAAAATTTAGCAAGTACATTATTCTTAGATTTCATATAATGTCTCCAGTTAATTCCACAGTATGACATCACAAACATTAATAATTTATATTTTACCCTCAATGTTGTACGAGAGAATTTCATGCCACTGTGGCCATCCTTTTTCTCTGCTACCAATTCTTCAACTAGACATTGCATTACAATATCAAGAATATTTGTTACTGCTGCTGTATCAAATGAATCAACTTCAAGTTCCAACTTGGAAATCTGCAATAATAAACACAAGGTTGCAGATAAATTCATTTCTTAAATATACTATGTCTCATAAATGAAGAATAAACTATGTATGTGTGTACATGTGCCCATAACTTTTTGGTTTCTTAACTAAGCGCTCTTAAAGTTTGCATGAGGAATCGTTTTCAAAGGTGAAGTGTCATGGTAATTTTTTTTCAAATAAGGGTCCCGTCGGCGCCTCAGATCACTTTTTTGATCAATTTGAGTAAAAAAGAAAAATTGCCCTTTGTGATATAATAGGCTAAATATACTAAAGACTCAGTAGATTAAAAATATGCTTTATTACGACACAATGGTGAATTAATGTGAAGTTTTTGAACCTGATTTGGCAGGGTTACTAATAATTTGCTTCTAGGTAATGTATATCTATCTTCAAGTCTTTCATTTGATTGGTACGACTTTTTTTATCGCATAGCCCTGATACAAATGTAATTTGTATGTTGGTATCCGGTTATGTTGGAATTCATGAAGGTATGGGGGTAGAGATTAGTTTTATCCCTATTCACACACCTTAATGTAAACTACCCTAATAACCTAGGCAAACGCAACTAAGTTTTTGAAGGTACTTCATTTTCAAACTTGTACCTGTAATAATGCAAACATGTATACCTGTTCAGTGATCAGTAAACCTTATAATTGCATATTTACAATATTTTATGTTCATACAATCAACATTGATGAACACTGCCATAAACAAAAATCACCTTCAAGTATGATCTTCGCAGTGAAGAAGCCAAAACTTTGAGGGAACCTGAATGGAGATTGCAGTCTGATAGAGTTACCGATTCCAGAAGACTGTAGTGATGCATGACTGAACCAACAGCATGAATGGCGCTCAGCATGAGATGAATGCCACGGAGATTAATTTTCTTCATCTTAACACCTTCTGTCACTGCATATCTGGCTTCATACATTGATATGAGAAGTTCCAGTTGATCTTCAGATTCCACCTCACAGACGACCTGCTTACTTAAGCTTGCCAGTAACAAAGTTTTTTTCGCTTGAAAATCCTCTGTTGCTAAAAATATAATAGGCTTTCAATTGTTTGTTATAAAATAACAAATTACAAATTAACTTTCTATAAAATAAATAAATCAGGTATCTTGTGATATATTAACTTTTCAAACAAAATAACAGGATACCAAATATTGTTTTGAACTTTTGTTTTTAGTGAACAGGAATTTAAACAAATATATATTTACATAAGTTTATGATAATCTGAAAATGAGTACAGTACCTTTCAGTAGTTGTCCTGCTGCATTCTTAACATCCTTATCTAGCATAATACCACACAGAAATCTTCGAACGACACAATAGCGAGGAGTGTGAAGGTGCTTTTCTACAAATGCCTCAAACTCATTTAACTCCATCTCAGCAATGTGAAAAGCTGTCAATGTTTCCTGGATTGATTGATGAGAGAAAAAAAGAATGGAATCTTCTTCTAATAACCTCTGTCTACCTCCTCCTAAGTTAGTGACATCGGTAACTTCTTCCTCTTCCGGTTTGTACTGTGCAAGCTCGTGAGTTTGGAATAACACTCCTTCCTTGGTTCCAGTAAATGCTAACTCTTTCAGTTTATTGATGACATCTTCAATGTTCTCAGCATGAGCATGTTCAGAACGCACAAGACTTTGCAGAAGAAGAACCATGATTCCAGACATTGTACTTGGAGTAAAGTCAGAGTCACTGTTCCAACCAATGAGTGTAAACACAAGAAAAACTGGAGTTTCGCAAAGTGACATCAATAAAGGATGCAACCTTAAATAACTCATTTTTTTTTCTGCTTCCCTTTTATCCAGGTATCCAATGATAATTTGTTTCATGGATTCTTCTGTTAATCCAGCAAGTGCTATGACCTTGTTTGCACGAAGGTCACCCACATATTTTCTGATGGTATGTTGACGAGATGAAGTAATAGATCGAGAGCCAGGAATAAGCTTGTTAGTGAATAAGTTCCATAAGATTGTAGCAGGAGAAGCTTCTCCATGCAGACCAATGACATCATGTTCACCATCCAGTGGAGACGGCAGAGTATCCAGTGAGTCAATGACGAAAAGCACTTTGTTTGGATGACGTTTTGCAAACTCCAGAGATCCATTCATCTCATCCTTGTTGAGTTTCGGATTCACATTACGAAATAAAAGTTCAGCCGGGGTCACTTTGTCACTTGCTCGAAAACCTCTACATTTTACAAAATGTACTATTTCTATATCTTTGAGATTCTCATATTTTCCCTCCATCACATCTCGAGATATTGCCTTGAGTAATGTTGTCTTCCCTGAACCAGCTGGACCAACAAAACAGATTTGACCTTCATCAAAGTAGTTGAGTATTTGAGAAAGTTTAACCTTCTGTCTGACCTTGCTTTCTCTTTGTCTGAGAGCTTTATATGACACAGGAGCATAATCCTGTTGATCAGGAATTCCACTTCCACAGTAGAAATTAATTTCCTCCAGCTGTGGTGTGACTCGGACATTTACTTTTTTGAGAACACCATAAGGTTGCGCGACATCGTAGAACTTTGTATCGCTCTTCGTGCTTGCAGTAATTTTCTCCTTAATGCTTGATTGCAAATCATACAGTTTCATCCTTTTGGATCCATTTGTTGGAAACATGACAGGTTGATCTGTTTCCTCAACTACTGATACAGTGACATGAGAATTTCCTGCAATATCATGCTTAACAGGTTGTGACTCATCAGTCTGCTTTTTAGCAAACTGCTGTTGTTCAGCCATCGTTTCACTTTACGACTCCAGCGCACAATAACACCCTCAAACGACAAACTCTATAGTACTGCACAAATGTTAAGAATTATAGATAGGAATCTGGAAAATAAACTAGCAAATATCTCTTTACTAAGCATTTGAGGAACTTAGCGCATCCAGACAAAAATGAAATAGTTGTGTAATTTTTACATGCTGCTGCTAGGGATCATTAGGACAGTCCGAATATTATGATGACATAATGAGTACCAGTAGTTTAAATATTATTTATGCAGAGAAGAAGAAATATAGAATAATATACAGTAAGTGAATATATTGAGATGGTGTCCTATTAAGAATGAGTGTGGTAAACAAAAATATGAATCTACCACTGCTAGTTCGAAACTGAAGAGAAAGGCCATTTAATTAGGAAAAAAACTTGAAATAATTAATAAATATGAAGCTGGTGCTACGAAGGCTAAAATGGGGCGTGATAACTCGATGAATGAATTGACAACACGGAGTATTTTGGAAAAAAAGCAAAGTTTACAAGGACCAAGGCGGTTTAGTGCGGTTTTTGCTTGTTGTGGTGTTCTGCATGCACCAATCAACCGCGATAAGTGAGACCTTGCTGTAGTTACATATTATCTCCCAAAATTAAAACATTCTGGGGTGCGGGCTATGCGTTGACACCCTCAAGGCCAAAAATTACGGTAACCATTTGGTGTTGACATATATCCATGAGGTATATCCATATGTCAACAATCTGAAATCTCTATGACTTCATTTTTATCTAAGATCTAGTAAATTTGGAAAGAGCATAGTGAAGCAATGGAAACACAGTGGTTTATTTCTACAAAACAATCCACGTAATTGCTGATGTTTTTCTCTCAGGCATGAACTGACTTCACTCATGCAAGAAAAAACAGTAAACTAAATTTTTAAACGAAGTTCAATATCCCTTGTTCAATGAAGCAAAAAAAATGGCTAGACAGCCTGGCGCCATGTCTTTGTTCGCTCATAATATCTGAACAGGCAGGAATGCTTGATATTTCTATAACTATCAATCAGTAGACAAACACACCTGTATCCTCCTGACTTCTGACTTCACTCATGCAAGAAATAACAGGAAACAAAATTTTTAAACGAAGTTCAATATCCCTTGTTCAATGAAGCAGAAAAAAATGGCTAGACAGCCTGGCGCCAGTAGGTAAACACACCTGTATCCTCTTGTTTTTGCATTTCACCAGTGTGGTATATATTCCTTACGTGCAGACAAACAATTCTCCTCCCACTCAATGCTAACATTCAATTTGCCAGGAAAATAGACTTTTCCTTCTAAGTATGGAATGCCAACAGATATCTGACTGTTGTTGCTCTGTCTGATTGCTATATTCAACACTTGAATATTAGTTTAATATTAGAGCATGATAATAATCTTTCGTATACTACATAATAGTGACTCATATAATTATGCTATCTGTTAGTTGCATGAAAGGTGAAAGAATATCATAGAATAGTAATCGCAACCACATCTCATAATTTAAAATATTTATTGCTTCACAACAATAATTTATTCCCTTACGATCATCATCATCATTTTCAGACCTTACTTTATTGCTATTCTCAAAATGTAAAAGATTGTGAAAGTGCATAAAACTAGCACCAGTATCTGGAGTAATGAGATCATCTCCCTGTTTCTAAATCATATTGACCATTTACCAAGGATGGGAATTGAGATTGGGGTATGAGAGTGTGATGGGGCTTCACTTCTGAGAATTGAAAATCAAGAATATAAACTCTATCAGGGGGGAATCTTCAAAAATCAAGGTAAACTGGTCGCTTTAGCATTTGCTAATAAATTCATCTCATGATTACATGGTTTCTAAATTTAGATGGAAACTACCGCATGATCTCCCTAGAAAAGCGCATCACACTTACAAGCACAAGCAGTAAAAATTAATTTTTTTCCCAATGATAAAATGTTTCCCCTATCGCGCGTCCCATGCTGCACGCGGGCCATAATTTGCCCACCCCTGACAAAGGACCTAGTAATTTTGAAAAAAGAACATTATAAATCTATCTAGGAGACACAGCGGTTTATTTTTACAAAACAATGTTTTTCTCTCAGGCATGAACTGACATCACTCATGCAAGAAAAAACAGGAAACAAAATTTTCAAACGAAGTTCATTATCCCTTGCTAATGAAGCGAAAAAAACAACTGGCTAGACAACCTGGCGCCAAGTCTTTGTTTGCTTGTAATACCTCAAATAGGCTGGAATACTTGATATTTCTATAACTATCAATCAGTAGACAAGCACACCTGCATCCTCTTGACTTCTGACTTCACTCATGCAAGAAAAAACAGGGAACAAAATTTTTAAGCGAAGTTCAATATCCCTTGTTCAATGAAGCAGAAAAAAATGGCTAGACAGCCAGGCGCCAGTGGGTAAACACACCTGTATCCTCTTGTTTTTTTGCATTTCACCAGTGTGGTATAAAGCAATATATTCCTTACGTGCAGACAAACAATTCTCCTCCCACTCACTGCTAATATTCAATTTGCCGGGAAAATAGACTCTTCCTTCTAAGTATGGAATGCCAACAGATATCTGACTGTCGTTGCTCTGCCTGATTGCTATATTCACTAGACATATGATAGTGACTCATATAATTATGCTATCTGTTAGTTACATGAAAGGTGAAAGAATACCGTAGCATGGTAATAGCAACCACATTGGGTTTCACTTCTAGGAAATAAAAATCAAGATAAAAATCCTCTCTTGGGAAAATCTTCAAAAATCTAGGTCAACTGGTCGCTTTAGCATTCGCTAATAAATTCATAGTGGTGGAAATAATTTACAGGAGCTAGAATGGAAATGCCAGAAGAAAGTCATGATTAAACAGCAGCATATCAAGCAAATATCTTGTAAAATATAATATATATATATATGTATATAAGCATAAGTAGGAAATTGTTTAGGTAATGTTTTCCTGAATCTAAAATAAATTGAGCAAATATCATCAAACATTCTGGTAATAATCTATCACAGTGGTTCTTAATCTGGGGTGCGAGGAAGCATTTCCAGGCGTGCGAGAAAAGTTTCTACATTTAGATGGAAACTACCACATGAACTCCTTAGAAAAGCGCATCGCACTTACAAGCAAATGCAGTATAGTAAGAAACCTGGTTGATGTTCCGAATCACACGACTGAAATACCTGTGTGAAATGGGATTTTTATCACTTTTGCACAGAAAAACAGAAGTCAGAAATCGTTTAAATGCAAGTGATTACTTATGCGTGTCTCTTTCAAAAAAGAGCCTCGCTTCAAAACTAATTACAAAACAAAATTATTCTGAATGAACAACAACAACAACGTAGCCATTAAAAATTGAGATATTATTATTTATGGATATGCAAATGGATGTATTTAATTTTCAATAAATTATCTTGCAATAAATGTAATTCAATTTTCCTTAAAAATACAAACAAAATTTTCAAGGGGGTGCAAGAACTTATTTTCAGATTCAAGAGGGTACCAATCACTAAAAAGCCCGCTATTTTGTCATTTGAGTAAATGACAAAATAAACCCACACAGCAAGATACCAAAGACATATTGGTTGGCAAAAAAAGAATTACCACAGGTCATAGATAGTATTATTTTCTAAAAATTTATCATGGACCATAAACAAGTTCGATAATGTGGTCTCTCCATACCAGTGGTTCCCACCCTTTTTCTTATCGCTTACCACTTAGAGATATAGTACTTATTATGTGTACCATATGTATATTGCCTGAAAACTTCTCTCGACGGTCACAATAATTCCCCCCCCCCCCCATCAAACTATATAACTTTTGCAAAGAGGTTGCAAGAAAATCACAACAAGTAGCCTAAGTTTTAACTTTAACGAATAACTAAACTAAACTAACTAAACTTCAAAGGTACTCATCAAACCTTAACCAAATGTAACCAGGTTTTCGGAGGTAATGCACTTCTAAACTAGAACATATACATTACATGCTTATGAGCTAATGAGTTATTTTATGATCATGATACCAATTAATTAGTGCATATAAATCCTATTCTAAATATCCTAAATATGATCTTATTATTATGATAAAGTCTTTGGTAATTTTCTAACATTACTAAAAATCTCCTGCAGCTCTGTAATCCACTATCTTGCTCTGAAGTGCCTCAACACCTTTGACTGAAACCACTATTCCAAAGTTATTATAAAACATGCAACAATGTCAAACAATATTACTGCATAAAATGTTCTGCAACTAGCAACTAAACAGCAGATAAAAAAAATCAAAAACACAAGCACAAGACACATGACACATGACAAAACACATGAAAAATTCTTACCTTTACAATCAACAAATATTTCAAATTACTCCATGACTTATGACAAAGGTCTGCAAACTTTTTTGAAAACGGGCCGCAATCATTAATTATTTCAGATTCGCTGGCCAAAGAAAAAAGTGACACACTTGCTACTCACTACACAGCCGCTCACGA
>QRAM01000098.1:242278-258199 GCA_013436055.1 Halocynthia roretzi | reverse complement strand
AGTTTAGGATTGAAAAAACACTATTTGGAGCAAAAAAAAAATCAGAAAAAAAAGGTCGATTTTTGAAAAAAACGACAGCCTATAGCCTTGGAAAAAAGTCAAAACAAGGCATATTTTTCAATTTTTTTTTTCGTGCTTATTTTTCATTTTTTTCATTGCAGAATGCGTTAAAACGTATTATAAGCAATTTAGCATTAAAAAACACTATTTGAGGCAAAAAAAATCGAAAAAAAGGTCGATTTTGGAAAATTTGAAAAATATGCCTTTTTTTGACTTTTCTCCAAGGCGAATCTCCAATTTTCGAATTTTTTAAAGAGCAGGCAATGACAATATCCCATGGCAAACCTGTGATACCTTAGGCATGTTACTGAATCTATACAAATACGGGTGATGATTTTCATAATGAATTACCTGTTATTGGTCGCTAAATATCGCCACAATTGTAACCTTTCGAATCGAGGCCCACCCTTGCTTGAAACAACAGTTTGATATATAAACGACCAAATGGAAACAATATCTCGGAAAGTCTATGGAACATTTCTAAAAAAGTTATCCAATTCACCTCTTATTCGCCTTATGTCGAGGTGCTTAAAAATAAGGCTTACTGAAATGTATACTGAATCATTCTTGAACAGACTGTTAAGGTTTTCAAAGATATGTTTCATTTTCACGTTGTTTGGTGTGACTAATTGTATATTCATTGCCAGAAACTGGTTGGAAATTAATGCATTACTCACAACAATAGCATTATTCAGCAAAATTATCTTAATTGCGTGGAACATTCTGCTCGAAGTGCAATGAAAATACGATAAGACAATGTAAAATTCTATTCCGAAAAGCTATCTACACTGCATACTTTGTATCATCACAGGCGCCACGTGGAAAAACACAAGTCAACAAATATATTGACCTCAATCTATATTCAAATATATCATGATAGTTCGGCGGGTTTTCCTGTGGATGACAGATCACGAATTACAAGCTTGGGTTAAAGCACTGTCAATACAGGCAGTCCCAGACTTGGGTGGTCAATTACAGTAGATTGGGTGATCGTTTTGGTTAAGATTGAGTCCTACGTATCAAGAAGAGACTACATTATCTCATAATACTTAGACACAGGACAAGGCATTCATTATGTATATGCAGAACGTAGAAACGTATCTCGTTCGGTAGACGGTAGATGAGTTGGATGTAAAAGCAGTGTGCTAAATATCGAAATTAAAGGCTGACTTACTTCATGATACATATTATCCTTTAAAAATGTGAGCAAATTGAAAGTATAGCAGCTTTACTGTCCTACTATTACATTGATATATTTCCACTAATTTTCAACCTCACTCTTTTCAGAGCTCAACTAGGCAACTGGATAATGAATTGTTGATATTGTTCTTCACTGTGTAGAAATAATGGCCTAAAAAAATGTTTTTGGTCGACACCATTTTTAGGGTTGAAGATTGTACAATTTAGGCTTTAAAAATCAAACTTGGACTAAATTCGATATAAAATATAATTCGGTTAAAACAACCACCACTTATTACAACCAAAATCGCCTGTCCCGATGTGGATGTATTAAGCGGGTTCTGCTGTATAACTCCAACAACTTCCCCATCAATTTATGTTAATGAAGAAAGGCCGGGTCACATAAATGCAAGGAGCTTAAAATTAAAAATTAATGTTCAACTTTTAAATCTGAGTAGGTAGAGTTACTTACAATTTGTTGCTGGCTAATGTTAATATCTGTGAATGTTATCTAGTAATAAAGCAGCTACTAATAAATAAACCAAGGAACAAGCCAACCGTAAAAAGGCAAACGATATCTGATTACATACGAAGTGATTTGGTAATGAAATTATGAGATACGTATATGGATCAAGTTTATATTACGTGATGTCATTAATCGATCCGCGTTCCCTAATGGTACAATATATTAATATAGCCCTAAAATACAATAGTAATATACTGTGGTGACCGTGATATTGTAGTGTTTCGTTTTTTGCTTAACATAGTGTTTTCCTGATGCGAAATTGCATATAATACGTTTTAACGCATTCCGCAATAAAAGTAATGCAGAATAAGCGAAATAAAGAGAAAAAAAAAGGATGACGATGATTTTGTATATTTGTAGCACTGTTATAGTTTCATTTACGTTTGAACGTATATCCATGTATACAGGCAAAATACATTTGACTGAATGTTTTATTATCTAGGAACACGATCCTTATTGTTGAGCAGGGTATAGCTGAAATGATAGAGGAAGTGAATCATGGTCTATTGGAAACATTTCAAAGTGCTCCATGACACAAAAGTGAGCGCTCAACTTGAAATACACACTATTGTTTCCCGAAAAGAAATGTTGTTGTAAAACGCATTATGCTACTAGGATGAACTGAATGCCAAAACGACAGCCGCGGCGCCGTTCAAGACCTCCTTTGAGAAGTTATTACTCGCTTGAGCACGTTTGCTTCGCTAGCCGCAGCCAGAACCACACAGTTTGCTGATATCGTTTGCAGAAGTAGAAATTACAGTACAATACTCCTTGGTAGTTATTCTCGTGGGATACAGAGTTTTTAAACCTTTTCTATTTTCGTTCTGAAATACTTCCCTATAAGACGTGAATTTAGCCGATCAACGCTTAGAAAGTCGAAAGACACTTGCAATGATACAGCTTGAGCAGTTGCAATAGTCTAGCTACGATTTCGCAGGTATCACTTTGTGTTTTAGAATATTATTGCATTTAGTATTAGGTTGTTATGCAAGCTGGACTCTTCTCAATTTTATTATTTTCTGCTCAACTTTTTTAGTATAGACGTCCACTCGGGGCAGTTGACCTGTTCTGTATAAAAAGCCATATATGTACTTATTGTACTACTGCTCGTATCATGCTTGCATCTAGTTGTACATTACTGAATATTTAACTGCTCCTTTTTGGGATTAATGAGGTATTATATAAATATATAGCAAAGTACACTGTTTAGTTCACTTAGCCTCAGCTCTGTACAGTTTATTTCCTATTATTACAGTAACGGGTTTTATTGCGTTTCTCGTTATATAGACAGACGCTTGTTACACTATTCTACATCCAATTAGAGCATTATTATATGCATATTCTTTCAATGCACCTTTCGAGTAAAACAATTTTGGAAGTTTTTTTTGCCATTTGATGAAGGAAGGATCAGAAAAGGCGGAGAAACACTGCTCTAGAGATAAAATGTTGAACTTAGCAAATTCATACTAAAAAGCGGTAGTAGACAGTATTTGCTTTTTGAGATCATGTCATTTTAATGTTTTTCAAGTACTTGTGCAAAATGTTGATCGACAAGTACATTACTTTCCTTTTCTCCATGTTTGGTTACACTGGATTCATGAAGGCTGAAGCATATGGGTTACAAGGTAACTTTTTTTAAATATCTATTGATTTCCTAAAAAAGTTATTTTATAGCTGACTGTGCATTTATTATTCAATAGTGATCCGTTCAGTTTCAATTGGACTGTTCAAAATAGTGTTTCAATTTTTTTTCAAGGCAGCACTAACTTATACCTGAATTCCTAACTGTTGCTCAAAGGAATTTATGACTGTGCATTATCAGTAATCTGAATTAACATCAATTACGATAGAGTGATACAAGATTCATATCATTATATTTTCGAAGGAGATTTGCCGATATACAAGGAATCGCGATTTGTATGTAAGAGGGGATAATTAAATTAAAACCTGTATTTTTGCTATTTTAATGATGTTGATATATTTATACTCGAAAGGAAAATATTTTGACTTGGTTTACTGAAATCCCTCACCTATCGCGGTTAGTGCGTTCCAGAGCCTCCCGCGATAGGTAAAACTCCGCGAAGTAGAAACCACATATTTAACTAATTATTTGAATATATTTAAACGTATTTTGAACCATTACAAATCATTCACACACACTTATTTACCTTATTAACCTTTCCCACAATCATTTGACCGGTTATTTAATTTTAGCACTTGTAGCGCTTAAACAGTACTGTACTGTACTTACTTAAACTTACTACTTACTACTACTAAAGTACTTAAACAGTACTGTACTGTACTAGTACTGTTTATCATGAAATAAAATGCATACAATATTATACATTAAAATGCATACAATACAATATTATATAAAATCCGTGATGTAGTGACTCTGCGATAAGTGAACCGCGATCTAGCGAGGGACGACTGTATAGGCAATGGTCATTTATCCTGGTTGTATATCATTATTGCTAATTAATTACTAAATTGATATCTTGCAACTGTTCCCATCTAAGTAAATCTATGGGAGCAGTTGGGTTCATGTGCTGTTTTGTTCATACTTTGACTTAAAAACAGGGAGTCAGTTGCATTCCTTATCTAATATATCTGCACTGGAACCTCGGAAATCATTTTATCACATTTTATCCTTTCACCACATACATTCCATATCAATTTGATTCTGACTATTGTTTGGTTATTACTGCCTGTTCGGGCATTCTTTAACTCCCTTCAATTTATTGATACGATTTTCAGTCAAATTAGTTCACTTCATATGAACCTCGTGGTGGAATACATGTGGTAAGCACCAGTTACTAATATTACAAAAGTTGGCGGAATTAGTTGAATGAAGTTGAAGTTTTCCCTTATCCAACACATTATTAATTACATTATTTTCTTTATCAATTCCAACAGAATAAATGTAGGAATGTTAAAGTACGGGAGAATTCAAAAATTCCACCACTTATCTTCTATTTTAATTTTGTAGATGGAGAAATAGTTGTCCAGCCACAAGATGTGATCGCTGTACCTGGTTCCAATTTAACTTTTAATTGCACCGCATACTTCGCTAATAGTTCACAAGTAAGACTGTTACTTGTTATTTCATTAATTCATTCGAAATTTTCTCGGTTGTCAATTAACTATTGGATAATTTTCATGCAGATAATCTGGATAATGAATAATGAGCTTCAAAGTTCTTCTGTGATAACTGGACCGCATACATCTCAAGTGGGTATAATAGACAGTTGCTTTTTACTTAGTTTTTGCCATTTTTCTGCTTTAGTAACAAGATTTATTGCTATTTAGTTGAACCTTTACAATGTAGGAATAGCAACCACCCTCCCAAAACGAAATTTGGTTGAGTGCTTAGCAGGAGAATATTCCGATGGTACAGTTATGGACATTGGATGTAAGAATTTAATATTTCAACAAATAGTGGTCGGGGAAAAAATATAATATGTATATAAAATATAACAATAACGTTCTGTTTATATGACATGCCTTTATGGGTGTATGAATTGTGTGATCTTTCATGTTAAGGGAGAAACAACAAATCTGCAATCAACAGTACACCACTGTCCCGCACGTGGGCCTTCTCTGTTAAACTTATAATCGTTTACAACGGTAACACATAGAGAGCAGATCTCATTAAATGCATTGTTTATTATACACTTTAATTTGTTCCCATTTCACATTCAAAATGTCGTGCAACATGTCCTGAGGCGAACTGTGTATATTATTACTGGTTCCTAACCTCCGTTAGATGATAAGTGAATATAATTGCTTGTACTTTCTTTCCTCTTTATGCGCCTGTGTAATATGACTATGACTATGACATCTGTATAACTGAATAGACTCCATCCTGAATTTGATAGTTTAATATGGAAAGTCAATTTATGACCCAAACCAAACTGCAGTTGTATATTTTCTACTACTAAGATAACCAGTGCTTATCTATTGTCAGTGTAAGCTGTCTAAACAGCGCTACGCGAAATATTACATCTGTTATAACATTTGTATAGGAAATAGTATGATTTGATACGTTCCGTCCATCTATAATTGAACGCTAAAGACTTTTAACACACCCAGAAAAAATATTTATAACATTTTCAAAGTTAGCAGTGAAATTTTCAGCCCTAGTACTGATCATAATAATAAAACTTTCTAACTCCTTTATACGAAAATGATGCTATATTATAGTGACCATTTACAGCAATATCAAACACGAAAATATAAATACATTATTTCGCCAAGCTTGCTAGTAACTAGGAAATTATTTAATTATCGGCTCTACAGTACTGTCATTCTTCATAGCGAACAGCGATCTACCATTTTATATTTAAAATTCCACATTGATCCTAGAGAATGTAGAATTTAATTATTTAACTATGTTCATTTAATACACGCAGATAAACCATTGCCTCAGAAGATTGAGTGTCTGATGCAAAATATAGATGTTTTACATTGTCGTTGGTCAGACAACATTCCAAAAGATGATAAGCGAGATGAATGGATACATAATAGCGAATATTATGCACATTTCGAAGTGTATGTATTAATTTTCAACTCGTTGTATAATCGAGATCAGCTCATACCAAAGTGAATACCTTAAATATTTTATATTTTTACTATGATAAAAAGCTATTTTTAGAATTGATATTTATCATAAACACTCATACTAGAGTAGGTAAAGAGCGAATTACTCCCGGATATTTTTGGAGATGGTCAAATTTTACTACTTTCTGCCTAATATAACTACTTATTTAGTGTACTGAGTATTTAAAAGAAGCGTACAAGGATACAACATCCGTATTTCGTTTATTCCAGTTATTCATTTTTTTGCCCCCCCCTCCCCTGTAATCGCGCTAGTATACCGTACATACTCATAGATACGTCGCACATCAGTTTTTAAACCGTGTATAAATCGCATTCATGTTTTGTGGCACGTCGAAAAACCGGAAATTTCCATAGTTATCTCCTAAGTAAGCGGCTACATAGACAAAATATGAATACCCAGATTAGATTACGAAAGTTTAAATAAACAAATGTCTGCATTTCTTTTAATAAAGGAATGAAACCTAATTTTCGATCGTTATACACAGAGTACAACTTGGTCTTTATTTGCGCAAAATGAAGGATTGCGATACCAGAAACTCATAACTTTTTCCTTCACATAATATAATGTTTCGTATGTTCCTTGTTATATATTTTCAATGAAAAGTAATACCAGTACTACAAAATTCAAGCTCAAATGTAGGTTGGGTAGATAGGTCGTATGACGTTTTATGTGCTATATTTTCAGCTCATGAAGTGCTGTTCATCTACATGTATGGTATGTTATTTTTTATGTTTGTATTATTAGGGCCAATTACCCTAATGTAAGGATCCACAACTGTTCCAACGATTTCACACATATGAGATACTGCACAACACTCAAACAGACTTTCGCATCGTATTGGATTTCTCATTTCGTGATCAGAATTCGAGTCGATTCCATTAACAGAATTGGTGCTAGTACAAGTTCGATTGAGTTTCATCCAACCAATCATGGTAAGCTAGCATGTAGATATTATTACTCGATAACCACAGTCTTTCTAGCAATATTAAGTCTCAAAATTATCAAAGTTATTACATACTGGACTTCATTCACCGAAGCTTATAAAATACACATAACCTCAATAACGGTATCATATGTTAATTTCCATCAACGCAGTTGTTCTTTCTCCGCCCAAATTGAAAATCAAGAACATTACAAATGTCAATAACAGCAATGTCATTTTGAGGATTGTTGGAATATCATCGGTAGAAAGTTTTGCGATATTGAGAAGACACTGCGGAGTACAATTACAGGTTTATTGTTTAATTTCTGAACAGTTGATTGATTGTAATGGGATACAGTTAGAAGATCGACTGTCTGGCATCATCGGTTCCAGGACCGTGCCGCATTACCAGAGGTTTAGAAACCTGTATTACACATCTGAAACCATTATTACATTTCTCAGTATGTCTTAAATACCAAAGAATGTATTTCAAATGAAATGAAACAACCACTACAACTAAATTCGATTCCGAATAATCGATGTTCAGCTTATATTAGGAAAAATGAATTGAAACTACTTCATCAGTTTCTATGGCATTATATTTATCTCACTTAAAAGGGAGTAGTTTGAATTTCCATTCCAGCTTGTATTGTAAGTTAGTTCAGCATGAATGCTATTCATTTTAAATTGATGGTAAGGCACATTTTATATCCAAAAGAAATTTCATTGCGTGTTCTGTTTTTATACTTCTTGTTTATTTTCACAACGCATTCAGAAACTGTGATATCTTTTTTTTCATTCCTCCTTAAATGGAATTTTTATCTGTGGTTGAAATGTATTCTCTAACAGGTGCAGTATGTGATATTGCCAAGAAATACGCATGTTCAATCTCTACAATCTCGAATTATCCGACAAAATTCGATCTACAATGCCTTGTGCTCGCAGGTCTTCATGTTTATTTCATTTTAATTGATTTTGACTGGATTAACTATACCTAAAATTGTTTTCTGTTGCAGAAATTTTGGCAGAGGTGGCAGACTTTTGGTAATGTATCGAATACTGCGTGTGGAGGGAATGAAAAGGATTTCTTTAGCCCTGTAACTGTTACCAATAACTCCAATGAGGTATGTGTGAAATTAAATCTCAACTGTTTTTGAGAATTTTTTTTTGCAGAATAATTGTATCTATCTGTGTACACATACAATTCTTATCTTCTGTACACTCATTATTCTAAATTTTTCTGAAAAATCAGATTCATTGTATTAGTAAGGCAATAAAAGTATCCATCGGTTGCATCATGTGTTTACAAAAAGTAGTGAAAAATCTTTGAGCTAGCTACCTTGAGTTGCAAATATCCATGATTTCATGATAGGATGGTGTGTTTATTGATGCCCTATAAATAACTCTTGCGGCGAATTTCACTGATAAACAGCATGTTGTGATGCTACAAGCTTTACACAGCTGTTACTAGACAAGTAGATCGTGTTAAATAAATGATTTCCAACTGCAGGTTTACTTGCAAAACCTCTCATCAAATCAAGTCATGCTTATAAGGGCGAGATGGAAGATTGACAAAAATCTAACAAAAAGTGATCGTTGCAATGGCAATTGGAGCATTAACAGTGATGTCAGTGTTACTCGTTCAGCACTCTTGTCACCACTCTCAGGCCTTAATGCCTTTCTCTACTTTCAAGGTATTTATGTTTTGTTACCAGTTTCGAGAGCGCGCTGTGCTTGAGTTGTGATAATGACAGTTACAAGTTTGGTTTCGAAACCAAATTTTATTTTTGCAAAATTTCAATAACAGTATATGGTGCATACCTAATTTATAGATTAGTTGTGTTTTATTTACTTGTCCCGTATTTGAAGTAAATTGAAGAAAAATAAAACTATTCAGTATCGTACCAAAACCTTATCTTTAACCTTTCCATGCTGTATCTATAATGAAGGGAGTAACACAAACACTATTCACAATGTTTATATAAGAAATTACGATTAGATTAAGATATTGTTGTCGTTCAAATCTGCTGATTACTAAATTCATTGGAATACTTCAAATCTCAGGTTCAAATCTCAAGAATTCTACATTCTATTGTACTGACGAATTAACTACAGTAGTTTTCGTATCTTATAAATAAAACGGGATTCAATTAAATGTTAAGGATAAATAAAGAGAGAATATAGCAATATATTGATAAAGATGTGGAAAAAGTATGAACATAGGTATAGATGGGGAAATGGTAAGGGGACTGGACATTGCTGCATGAAGTCTAAGGTTTTAATTTTGGTAGGATGATCAGAAGATCTCCCATTAATGAATTTCCCAATTCATTTTTTTACCCGAGCAGTGGTGTTAGAGAATATTTGAAAATATTCGGGCTTACGTTTCCATTTTCTGATATAGAACAATATGTATTGAATGTCGAAGAAATATGCTGTGAGTTCTGTTGCAACAGTGGGAATGTACTATTCAAACAAGTAAGTATTCTTAATGCCTTCGTCTTTATACGGAACTATTGTGAAAAACCATTGCTTTTTTAGAATACAAGCCATCTGAATGATGCTTCGCTCCACGTGGTAAAGATTGAAAAGACTAGGTATTATTTAAAATGAGCAATTTCAGTTTGGGACTTTCTTATTAGTTTTGTAGTAATTTTTTTCGAATAACAGAAAATTTTATTTTTACTACTCCAACTGCTGTAAATCATTCCTTCTTTAATGGCAGTTAGTTAGATAGTTATCCAATTTCAATCTACCAGAGTTTACCAGAAATGCTTGCTTTATCAAAATTCAACGCTGTTAATTTCTACTTAGATATCATCCAATGACTTATTTGAAAGTTGACGCCAATGAAACATCTTTATGTTTGCCTACAAGCCACTCTTTGCCTGGAGGAAGAATTGCGGTTTATATGGAAAATGAAAAAGGTGTTTCACAGACTTCATGGTTCACTGTTCCTCCTTCAGGTGTAGAGTTATTTTTCTTACTATTCATTATTGTCATTATATACATTTTCTAGTCATTAACATCAAAAACTAGTCCTCCATAGAATTGAGAAGTAGGTATTACCTTATATGCATTTTATTCCAAATATTAATTTGATAATAAGCAGGCAGAGTAGTTATAGGCGAACGAACATACACACGCACAAACAGTTCCTCCTTTATTTATGAGATATACGCATTTGGTTTTTTTATGGAGTAGCAATCATGGTTACCGATGGTGCACAAAGATTTATGTACATATGTCGCAGAAAAGATTTTGCAAAATAATGATTAATCATGGGCCTTCTGATGTGGAAACTATTTATTCCCAGGTCGGAAATTCATACAAGTTTTTATTTGTATATTCCGAGTGTTTGATTTGATTTTAAACTCTGAATAAATAACAATTAATCATGAGCCTTCTACTCTGAATTTTGCAACAGGGTCTAAAATAGTTGTTATCTCGTGGCGGTAAGTAGTTTACAGAACAATGTTTGTATAAATTAATGTACCAGTAGATGCGCACCTTCTAAGTGCCCTCTTTCTGTGTCGCCTATGCCATGTACAACAACTTATTTTATTCAGTGCTCGTGAATGTTATTGGTTCTTTGGTCATAACTTACTTAAGGTCGGATTTGAAAAAATATTACGACTCATATTGTCTGCAAGTCATACTTTTACATGAGCTCCAAGCATTACGACTTAGCGCGGGTTTACTATAATTGCTATAATTCACAAAATTTTCTTTAGCATCAGAACCGTGTAGTGTACATATACTGAGTGTCAAACTACTTGGAATTTCATTCAAATCTCTCCGTTTTAAAGTCAAGTGGTTCTTTAACAACACACAGAATAAGTGCAATGAAAGTATTGATATGGTAACAAGTTTACTTTATTTACTGTTATTTGTCAATATTACAACAAATTCATTCTAAAAAACTAAGTATATATCACAGGATACTATTAAGATATCTATATTTTACTGGAAGACCATTGGTGTTAACTACAAACAGTCTCATCAAGCAGAGTCAGAGTAAGTATTCCATAAATGTCATATTTGCTCATAATCGCTGACTTTCACAATCACACTAGAATAAACCTTTTTAATTTCATTGAAATCCACACATTTAACATCGAGATGAACATCCTCTAACAATGATAATCCAAAACACTTAATCACGTCTCACCATTCTGTTAGTCTTACATACATCTTTTTGCTCTAGCATTAATCTTATTTTTCCTGTATCTACTAAACTGTAGTGCAGGGTGGCCTAGTTTGAGGTCGACTAGAAAATTTCTTAATACCTCACGATCGACTGGTCAATTTTTTTTATTTGTATTTTAAAAAACACAAAAACATCAATATGTTTTTGCTACGCGCAATTTCAATCTTTGACATCGTCGGCACTTTTGCAATATCCACGCCGAAAGTTGCACATGGTAACGTTTCCTAACTAATTTAGATTTGGCAATGTGAAGTCTCGCAACGAATGACCTCTATGATTTTTAGTTTTACCCGCTTGACTTGATTGAAATTTTTTATCCTTTCAAGAAGACTGTTTGAAAGCGTATTTACTCGCGATCGACCAGGTATTTATTCGCGATCGATTTGTTGGCCACCCCTGTACTGTAGTATACAGGATATACATTATACATCATTGTCCCATACAATATGTCTCCGTGTTTCTTACACTAAGCATTTAGATGTCCCACGCTACTATAACTACTCTATGCTAAATTATTTTTGAAATAATATCATTTATATTGTGCTGCAGAACAAATGCTACTTTACAGCATACTGTGATTGAAATTGAAGGGAATTCTGATATAAAAAACAATGAAAGCAACATCAGTTTTGAAACAAGAAGCCTAAGGTGATTATTAAGATTTTGACTATTTCAATCGAAATTCTTTAAGCCAAGTAACAGTGGAGGAATTCAACCGGTTCACATAGGTTCCAGCGAACTGGTTAACTAAAATTACAAAAAGCCGCATATCCAGTTACTGAATTGTTTTAAAATTATAGTTTTTCCTAATCCAACGTATTCCTCACGGAGTAGGACTGTCGTTTTAAAATATTCTGTCAATTTGTAAATCGAGAGACAAAGTTTCTAAAAATATCCATCCACTGGGCTGCTAACTTTACCTTCAGTTATTATCTAAATTTCATGCCAAAGAATTATTCTGCTACAGCCTGTATAGATACCAACTTATATAATTTAAGGATTGTGTTTCTCCTTCCAAAAGAAAACATACGGGATATTTGATTTGAGAAGTAGAAATCTGGCTTGATAGCACTTTCTGAAATTTTACAAACACCTATTCTCTTTCTATATAGCAACGTAAATGTCATCTCCTCATTCCTATTTCAAGAACACAGCGCATACCAATTTGCTTTTGCACTATCAGTAGTCAAGCAGGATAATGTGGAGCAATATCCTGCCACCGTTCATCCTTCTCTGTTTTATTTCAAACAAAACCGTAAGACTTAATGAAAGCTTATATACCTTCTGCCATTATATTATAATAATAATGATTTCAAATATAGTACATCCCGCAATATTTAAGAAGCATAGAATGAATAAAATTTGGTCAGATATGATTTTGTGGCATTTCTGTATAATAAGTTCTTGTTGTTGTTGTTGTGTGAGATCAAGGTGTGTGTTTATCAATTTTCGATCTTGTATATTAAGGACCTTCTAGCAGTCCATGCTACATCAACTCTTTTGTAGTCACTGACACATCAGTTCGAATATCTTGGTCACCTTTGGATCAATCTGCAAGAAATGGGCCTATTGTCAAATACTGGGTTTATTACACCAAGAATATGAATTGTATGTGCAATAAATCTGAAACATGTGTGTTCGTAACTTTCAATGGTAAAATGCATGTATTGGCTTATAAATTGTGGATGTGAATATTTCAAAATGCTAATATATATTACAGATAACTGTCTTGTGAATGACATTTCAAGGATGTCAGTTGACATTTCTGTTGACCGGAGCTCTACAGGTAAGGGAACTACCCGTATTTCTTAATCAATTTTATGAACAAATGATTAAATTCGTAGTTGGTATTTTCATATTCTTCCGGTAGTCAGCATCGCGTCATGAACAAATAGCGCCATTTTGTCAATGTTTTAAAGTCGGTCAGCCTTAATTTTATGCATCTTATGTAACGCTTTAAGTCTTATTTCAGATGTATTGATAGTTCAACTGCTAACCTCGTCTTTCACTTAACTGGTCAAGAAGTTGGGGTTATAGCGCGATAAGTTAACAGAGGAGCACGTTCATTGCCACGCATTAAATAAACAAGTACTATGACTATACAGCGCTATAACTCAAAGTCGGGCATGTTTATACATGGGTATAGAGCAGTGGTTTTCAAACATTTTCAAAAATATTGCGTAGCGGCCCTGAATTTTTTTTCAATGATTCGCGGTCTCATAAAGAATACATATTGAATTAATATGACGCAGGACTGCCAGTTAAATTACTTTAATGCTATGGGGGTTCGAGATTGCTCCAGTTCGAACACGTCTGAACTCATTTTTTCATTATAGTAAACTAAGACACATTCATTTAGTACAATTCAATGCACTTCGCGGTCCCTCTAAAACGGCTTCTAGTCTTTTCAGATTTCAAAATTTTGCGGGAAACATTGCTGAAGGCATTCTCTATTGAATGTTTCTCCTATGTTCATTCAGGTGACAGTTGGTTCGAGGAAAGTGTGAACAACACAAATTTGACCGTTGTTCTCAGCAATTTACAACCCGATACAGCTTATTATATTGGATTGGTTGCTGAAAATCAAATGGGAGAGAATGCTTTCCCAAATTTTATTTGGAAAAAAACTTTACCTAAAAAGTCGTAAGCATATCAGTGTTAAGTTTTGTGAAAGCTTTGAATTCTATATAATGATATCACAATTGTGTCAGGAATAAGACATTTTCTGTCATGATGGTTATGCTTGGACTCCTATGTGCCATGATAATCGTAATTTATTACAAGCGACACAAGATAAAGAATCTACTTCTCCCACTGGTCCCACAGCCTGTATTGTCGAGTGTTGTGTTGATGGTGAGTACTGTGATATATTATAGGTATACATCACCTATTTTATTAAGGCTGTGAATGATAGACAGCCAGTAAACATTTGTGCTTATCTGTAGTGAGAATTAATAGCAGTAGCCATCATTATTTATAATGGTGTTATACTTGATACTCTATGGTGTGATGCCATTATTGTGTGCAGGATGATCTAGAGCAAGATGATGTTGTAGAAGAAAATCATGTCTCTGAAAAAGTGGATGCTATTAAAATTCCTTTATTCTCTGTGGCAGACTACTTGCAAGCTGTGTATAAAACCAAAGTTAGCGACTAGCTTACAATACTGAAACTGAATATAATGTGCCTGTGATTGCCAGCATATTAAAATTTATCTTATCTCTGTGTATTCTTGGCCCTTTAACTGCATTCTAATTTTTCAGAACAGCAACAATATCCAATCAGTTCCGGGAGACCTTGTTGATGCAACAAAAAGGTAATTTACTTTCTTTTTATTTAAAACCAAGGTTTTTATGGGATTGTCTAATATTGTGTCTAAGTACTGATGACAAGTATTTGTTAATATAGCTCTTACTTTATTCCCTAAAGGGTCTAGCTAGGCAATATGAGAGTTTTATGACGTCTCATTACATTCAGCGAAT
Source organism: Halocynthia roretzi (assembly GCA_013436055.1). Taxonomy (NCBI): domain Eukaryota; kingdom Metazoa; phylum Chordata; class Ascidiacea; order Stolidobranchia; family Pyuridae; genus Halocynthia; species Halocynthia roretzi. Next base: position 243,199 of record QRAM01000098.1, on the reverse strand, counting down.
TCTGCTAGTTACTTTAAATTACTCATACCATCTATTTTCAAATACAGTAATCCCTCACCTATCGCGGCGATTACGTTCCAGAGCCTCCTACGATATGTGAAAATCCGCGAAGTAGAAACCANATATACAATACATATTATATAAAATCCGTGATGTAGTGAATCCGCGAAAAGTGAACCGCGATATAGCGTGGGACGACTGTACTCTTCAGCAATAAAAACGATATATGCATAACCACGTTAAATGTAAAGTCTATTGATGAATGAATATTTCTCTTGTCCTACCCACTTTTCTATATAATATAATTTCAATGTCAGCTGTATAATCGATTGAGATCCCATTTTGAATCGAGGGCTTTAATTGTAGATTCCAGCATAAAAAAGAATAGTTGTTAACAGCTGCATATTTAAGCATGATAAAGAACTAAAAAATGCGACTAAGATATGTTAAGTCTGGGAAATTGACATTATGCATATTCTCATTCATTCCGATATTCTAAAATCACTGCTTATCTGTATAGAATGTTTATACGCTATCTATATTTATATTTTATTTCTACTGCGGTTACGACAAATTCCTACAGATACGGACTATTTCTTGCATGATAATTTCCTACAATCACGCTTTCAAATGCAAATATTTTTCACGGAATAAATTTTCTTACATTCCTTTCTTAATAGATGTTATAATCCTAATCTTAGCCTTTCACTGAAAACCTAAAAACTGAAACCAACGAAATAAGAATGTGGTATCCTTGTACGCTTTTTATCAAATACTGAGTACACTAAGATTAAGTAGTTATATTAAGCAGCAAGTAGTATAATTTGACCATCCGGAAAAAAATCCTGGCTAAATTAACGCTTGGGGTCCACAGCGAAAAACGTTTGGAAAGCCCTGAACTATAGCAATGGCACGTAATAA
>QRAM01000098.1:167925-241184 GCA_013436055.1 Halocynthia roretzi | reverse complement strand
ATTATATAAAATCCGTGATGTAGTGAATCCGCGAAAAGTGAACCGCGATATAGCGTGGGACGACTGTACTCTTCAGCAATAAAAACGATATATGCATAACCACGTTAAATGTAAAGTCTATTGATGAATGAATATTTATCTTGTCCTACCCACTTTTCTATATAATATAATTTCAATGTCAGCTGTATAATCGATTGAGATCCCATTTTGAATCGAGGGCTTTAATTGTAGATTCCAGCATAAAAAAGAATAGTTGTTAACAGCTGCATATTTAAGCATGATAAAGAACTAAAAAATGCGACTAAGATATGTTAAGTCTGGGAAATTGACATTATGCATATTCTCATTCATTCCGATATTCTAAAATCACTGCTTATCTGTATAGAATGTTTATACGCTATCTATATTTATATTTTATTTCTACTGCGGTTACGACAAATTCCTACAGATACGGACTATTTCTTGCATGATAATTTCCTACAATCACGCTTTCAAATGCAAATATTTTTCACGGAATAAATTTTCTTACATTCCTTTCTTAATAGATGTTATAATCCTAATCTTAGCCTTTCACTGAAAACCTAAAAACTGAAACCAACGAAATAAGGATGTGGTATCCTTGTACGCTTTTTATCAAATACTGAGTACACTAAGATTAAGTAGTTATATTAAGCAGCAAGTAGTATAATTTGACCATCCGGAAAAAAATCCTGGCTAAATTAACGCTTGGGGTCCACAGCGAAAAACGTTTGGAAAGCCCTGAACTATAGCAATGGCAATGATGTATTTAGCATGTAAAGCGTATCACAAATACCATAGAATAAAACTGTACTGAATTAATGTTATTTTTAGAAGTTATTCATTTCATTGATATTCTAGCAAACCTCCAACTTATATGTTTATTCCTCTTTCAAATGACCCTGAATTTTCTAAACTGAAACTCTTCTGAACACTTTATTTTTAGAAGCATCAGTAATCAAGACTCAATGAAGTTTAAGAACACGCATGGTGAAACTACTTCTTTGCTTTCAGATGGACCATGTTGCTCGTCGCGATCAGTCAGTGACCATTGTTCAAGTACGACTCTATTACAAATCTGCCAATTCTCCATTACATGTTTTAATGGTGAAGTGTCACTGTCACACATAATAAGATCATGAATCTAAAAACTCAACGTTCTCACTATGTTTGGTATATCTACTACAAGTCGGTAAATTCAGGTACGAAATTTGATATCCAAAACTTTTGGGACCAGATATATTTCTATAAGCTAGAGATAGTAATTCTAAATAGGTTTCCACCCGACATGGAGCAAAGACCAAGGTTATCTTTGTTCGTGCATTATTCTAGGATGTATCTGTAATGTATTTTATTCTTTCTAATTTCCATGTTTTCTTTTTTTTGGTCCCTTTTTTTCAAGTGGAAGTTAAAGAGTACAATGAAAGGGCTGATGCAAGTGACGAAGAAACGTTTTTTTACTCTCCCTTAGAAGTTGCAATGGTCAAACAGAGAATTTCCACGAACTTCTAAACTTCTTCAGGTGTTTATAATTTATTTTTAAATTACTTATCTGCTATAGGAAGCAACGAAGCCATTTGGGCCACGCTTGGTGAGCTGGATAAAAATAAAAGCTAGTAATAAATCATGGGAAACTACTTCCTCAAACCCAGGAAATTCCCTGTTAAAATCAAAAGGTTGACTCATGATGGATTATAATTATTGAGCATTTGAAGATATAGCCATAGCTTACTTTTCGGCGCCAATGTATGTTGTGAACAAAAAATTAGCTGGTAAAGGATGCCTGGGTCGGTTTTGAAGTTATAGTTTGAAGAAGGTTATTTTCATAGGGACCCCTTGACTCCCTTTTACGTCAGCTTCAAAGTTAATTGATATTGATATTTTCCACCGTTCTACATTTGAAATCAATGATATGGATATCACAGAAGCAGAATATAAAATTATAATCAATATGTCTTCCTAAGATCCCAGGGTGGTACCCTCTACACCCGATCCTGATATGAACTTGGGAAATCACATAGTGTGCTCTTATAATTATTCAATTTCAGTGACTGTAGAATTTCTTATTATTATTACGATTCTCAACAATCAAAATAAGTGTAAAAACTGCAAAGTACTTTTGTTTTAGCTGATGAGGAATGACAACCTACTTACTATCGCCTTATAACTTCTGATACTCCAGAGGACAAATTATTCAATGGTCAACGATTCTAAACAATTCGCAGCTGTAATTGCCAATGACCTACAAATCCACTGGGTCTAAATTTTGTGTCAACCCCTTTACATGACTGACTACCTTCTGCATTTTGCATCTAAGCTGAAGAAAAGTATTTTACGATACGATATTTGTAAATAGTTATATTGCTGAGTTCATCGAAGTTGAAATTGTTATTGAAATTATGAAATGTTTCAGTGAATCCGTTTGTATTAGTGGTGAAAAAATATTGACAATTTGACTCGAGACTCCGGAAGGAATTTCATTGGGGAAACAAAATATCTGTCGGGCCCCGAATCATTTTCCCCATATCTTACCAGGGTTACACGGTAGCCTGCAAACTCCAACCTGTAAATAAATAACTATACTTTTATAATTATCATCAAGATATCCTGAATCTTATGACAAGTTGTAAATGTTTCACAAGGCTTTCTCTAAGCCCCATTCTACGATTTAGCTGCAATATCCAAAACTGCGTACTTTCTAATTTATTCATGAGATGTTCGCAAAACAAATAGACACAGTGGTGTGAAGAGTTTCTATAGGTCAAAAGAGTACAATTGTCTTTCTTAATTCCCTCTTTATAGCTGACCAAAATCGGGGGGTTCTACAACAAAGATAATTTTCGGCCAGAAATATTCTATTACAGTAAAGCACAATCTTAAAATGAACAGAGACCAAAAGAAAATGATAGAAAAATACACAGGCGCAGAACAACGAAAAAAGAAAATCTCAGATAGCTCTTAAGTTTATAAAATAATAATTAAAAAATTATTTCAATTCACATATTCCTTTGTAATAAAAGGGGTATTCCAGTTAAAATCTAAAATTCTTTTAAAATGTATTTTTAAATAAAACTCTTCATGACTGCATTTCTGTTCTTTTTCTTATGTACAAGTAGGATCATTAGACGACTCTTAGTTCTACCTGGGAGTCTCATGTATTCTATTAAGTATTCATAAATAAGTAAAAAAAACTTCCTTTACAGTCAGCTCAGTAAAGTCACCAGCAAGAGAGAGAGAGAGAGTAGGAGAATCATAATTACCGTCATAATTTTCTCATTAGTTTGGCTAAGAAGTTCATATGCTAAAATGCTATGTAATTCCATGAACATTTCAGCCACACTAATAATATTAATAGGGATATTATTTCTCGTACGAAAATTGTCATGGAAGATTTGAAGTGAGAATAGAAAAATTATGTATGAATGTATATATATATAGTAACAATATGGAACATTCGCGGAAAGAAATGATTTCATGATAAAAGTCATTTTGACCAGATACTTTTTGCCCAAGAATCAGCTACTAGCAACAGTATCCATGACCACCAGTAGTAAGTAGATCGCTTATCTGTGACTTTCCTGCCAATTGTTTACTATTTTTTATGAAATAAACAACCTCATACACAAGAATGTAGCTCGTTTTCGTTACGGATGATTTCGGAGTTCTCCGGACGGCGACGTACATACTATCTGTGTATTTGATTTATGAACGATATTTCTGCTTGTTGGTGAAATAACAGATTTCTGTTATCAATAATGGTCATAATGATTTCTCCTTGAACCTGTGCGTCGTCTATTCGAGACTTCTCATCTATTCGTGACTTTTTCGAGACACCCTTTTCCGGTTCCCGTAACGTTGTGGGACCAAACACTATTCCGAGATTATGCGAATCCATCTGATTGTGAGCTCGTCGATCGCATATACTAAAGGTAGGAACGAAATAAATTGAAATAAAATTCGATTGAAGACAGGCAGAATTCTATCATAACTTCGTGCAGTATCTCTGCGCTAAGTATCAAATACTATGAACTCGGTTTCCGTTATCGGCATAGTTTCATTGAAAGAATTTTTTCCGCTTTCAGGGCCATTGTCTACCCAGACCGATTAATATTTTCCATTTACTTTTCTCCATATACTCTCATCCAATTTCGTTTGGAAATTTTTCTGAAGTCACCTCCATCCACGGAGGCTAATTATAAAAAGTTTAACTGTTCCTCATCAGTATGAGTTTTTCTCGACTCGACTCAACCCGAGTAGACTGACCAAATGACTCAAGCCAAGCATTCTAATGTTTTTCTATTAAAATGGATTCCTTTACGACTCGACTTGACAAGGGAATTTATATTATCTACAATTGTCTAGTTGTAGTGACATTAAAACTCTTTTTTCTGACATAGTTTCATCGGTTAACCGAGAATTTTTTTCCAGATGGATAAATATCCAATATTTTAAACTTTCCGCGGCCTTGTGATTAGTTAACCCACAGATAACGCTGCGATCGTGCGTGCTTGTGTAAACAACAACATTGGTTGTGACCAGACAGTTTTACTGATTTACTATTAGGTTTGACGCTACTACGTTTGCATGGATTTTAATACCTATCTACGTACATTTGATAGCAAGACAGTACAGTACAGCAGTTTTACTGAGTTAATATTAAAACTGAGTTAATATTAAGTTTGACGCTGCTACGTTTGTATGGATTCTAATACCTACCTACGTACATTTGATAGCAATACAGCAGTTTTACTGATTTAATATTAAGTTTGACGCTACTACGTTTGTATGGATTCTAATACCAACCTACGTACATTTGATAGCAAGACAGTATAGTACAGTACAGTACAGCAGTTTTACTGATTTAATATTGAGTTTGACGCTACTACGTTTGTATGGATTTCAATACCTACCTACGTACATTTGATAGCAAGACAGTACAGTACAGCAGTATTACATTTCAAATTGTCATTAATGTTTCTTACCGGCCAAGATGATTTATCAAGTGTTTCAGAGTCTGAAAATGAGCAGGAGGCATTGCGTCTAACGCTAGACATATAGCTTGGAGTTTATCAGCAGTTGACAGCTCTAGAAATAAAATTGTTAGTTAGCTGTGTGTCACATAATGGGATATGTTACATTCTACATGGTTGTTGATTTTTGAATTAATTTAGTAGATAACACACGTCATGCAATGATGGGATACAACCGGTTCGCACCGATTCTCGTGACCAGAATCAAAAATTACAAACGTCTGTCGAAATAGTTCATTAATTCTCTAAATTGATTTTTCCCTTATCCACGGTTTCTTTCATGGAGTATGGATGCATATTTGGAATCAGGAGAACCAGTTCCCAGGAAATTTGAATCCAATCACTAGTGTCATCAGAGTATATATAGAAATATCCTACTTACTTTGTGCGTTCATAAATCTTGAATACAGTTTATATGGAATGAGTGGGACGGGTAAATCGCGCAAGTATTGCTTCATTACTCCGGCAATAGTGTTGATGTCATCGAATTGCGATAAATCGACGTCGTGACCGTCTAATATAAAGAAAAATAAACATGTTATAGAACTACATTTGACGAGAGTCAGGGCATCATTCACTTACTAAGTCTAACCAATATTCCGCAACATGCAGTGACGCCAACAACTAAGCTACGGTTATAGTTTCCATTACTTAATAATCATAAGCACCAGGAACGACAAGGTACCAGTAATTGATATTACTATGGCCTCTATTACAAACTGAAAATCATAATCAAAGTTATTCTTACAGACAATAAAATTGGGGAAAATATACATTTTATTCGAAAAAATTTCAGTTCATTTTTTCATTTAGCATGTAATTTAATTTCTATCTTGAGAGGAGCCGTACCCAAAGTGCCTGGGGCCCCCAAGGTCTAAATCTGGTCCTGTCTGCAGTTGGCCTAATGAAAGCATCAGCAACCCTGTTCACAGCAATTCTGAAATTAAATTCTTACAAGGATGGCCGTTTGATATTTAGCAAAGAATTCCAGAAGATTTTCCGTGATAATTCTTGTCAGAATTTTATTATTCATTCCAGAGCCCATTTTTACCCAGTGGTTCGACCCGTACCTGGCATTGTTAAAAACGGCGAATCTGACCGTAAACGCGACTTCAAAATATAAGTACTTACTTCTGTCAAAGTCGAGTTTAAGTTCTTGAATATCGTCTTGTGAACCAGACACGCGATAAATACCTTCGGAATTCATTCCTGCGTCAATGAAATATAATCGGTATTAAAAGCAGGCCGAAGACAGATAACCTTCGGAAAGAAACCTATTTTACCTCTGGATTCGATTTCTTCGATACACATGTCCACAACTATCGGACGTTCCGTACCGTGAAGTTTAACCAAAGTAGTCAAATCGATTCCGAAGACGGTCTTGACATGTTTCAAAGCAGGTTGGCAATCGGAAGGAACCAAATTTGAACATTGCTTGTGAACATTGAGGCCACAATCTATGAAATATATAAATAAAATCTATGTATATATCAACTTGGAAATATTTTCATTGTGAGCTAGTTTATCCCGCAAACTTCTAGACACTAGCATACTGAAAACGATGCAGGATGTCTGTGAATAAGCTTTCTTTAAATACGGAGATATTAATAATGCTCTATAGCAGATTTCAACGTCGGTTAACAATGGATTGGACCTTATAGTAATGGAATGGAAAGAAAATAGGAAAGACAAATTGAAATGATGGGATCTGTATGAGTATCGGAATTCCTATAATTTCTAAATAAAAACATTCAATACACCATAAGACGTACATACCTTTACATTGCAATCCTTGTTGTATGATTCCCCACATGAAATTACCACAGTATTCACACCACTGCAAACCACGATAAGTATGAGACTGAAAAATAAAGATAAAAATAATTTTCTGCAATCATAATAAGCGCCGTCCACTGTACTAGGATTCTGTGAGAACGCAGCAATGGATTGCAATTATCCCATTTACTTGAAACGTAAGGATACTCATTACAAAACTCACAGCAATCCCAAGTGTCACGACTTACAATTAATTGACCATTCCAACATGAGCTAAAGCGCCTACTAATTATGAAGTTAAGTCGACTTGACGACTGGAAATTACCATTACTGATTAATTTGTGGTTTTAGTAGAGCGAAAGGGAAGAACCGAGGGATGATTATGCATTTCTGTACGTGTACATTGTTGAAGGCTAACTCGATTGATAAATTACTATATGTTTCTGAATTGGAGAGTAAAACTGTGCTATAACGACAAGGATTATTAATTTAGGATTCATCATTTAATTTAAATTCCATCATATAATTTCTCATACCTTGAAATCATGATCTTTCTCATAATTAGGCACTCCATCCATACATCTTATTGCTGATATAGATCTCTGATGACTCAAATGGGGGGATTTCATCCCGTCAGGACTTTTTTTCCCTTTTCTAGGCGAAGGGCCGCTTTGGGAACGCGACGCCGTTTTCTATATTAATGATTGAAATAACAATGATTAAAATATAAACTGAAATTGTTGTCATTACATGTTTATCTAAAAAAATCACTATATAACGTTAAGGATTGAAGATGAATATTTTTATCAGTTAACAACAAAATATTTACAGTATCAAAAATGTACTTCGCAAATTTGCCTCGGCCTAAAAAACATTTGAAAACATGCTACAATTAATTTCACCTTCTTTGTGGGAGAAACAGGTTCAATTATGCGACCAAGATGTCGATCCAAATCCTTTTTATTAGGTTCACAGCCAGTAGTTGCTCTTCTTTCAAGAACCGGTTTACGATTGGGTGACATTCCATTTCCGTTCGTCAACGGTGGAGTAATGATGGTAGACGACTCTTCGAACGAATTTTCCGAATGATGGCGAAATTTCGAAGTCGGATCGATTTTCGACTTCGATGTTGTGTCAAAATCAGAACTTTTTCTTCTCGGAGATACCTCGGTCTAGAACACAAAAATTTCCCGTTCAAAATTGGTTGGTTGAACTAATAATATTCTAATGGGGCTACATCACTCTTCTGTCTTTAAATACCCAAGTACCCAACACACCTGTAAATGTACTCCTTCTGGTAGTTGTGCCAAAGGTGCCACCACATCAAAGATTTCTTTTTGTGGCCTTCCATGTGAATTTTTGCTAACAAGAGGAGACGGTCGTTGTTGCCAGTCATTGATCGCTCCTTGCCTTGGCTGTAATCGATCGTGTCTTAACGAAGTCATGTTGTCGTCTGTGGGTAAAGAAGGATGTATATCAGAGGAATGATACTGGACCGAGAAGAAGTAATAAAACAAACTAGTGATATTTATTCCATAAATGTCTGTAATGTAATTATCAATGGAATTTATATTTCAAAAATGTTGAAATAAATATTAACATAACTCGGCTGTTACGAATTGTGTTTGAATGTGCAATATTTGAAATTATTTTCGGTTAGTTCAAAAACTAAGGCTAGTGTAATATGTGATAGCGATGTATTGGAAAGCGGGAATTGAGCAGAATACCAATAATTACTTTGCACTAATCCTCTGTACGGGTTGGTATGATAATGATGGGGAAATGTCACTTTTATTTGCGAGGAAATATTAATGCAATTAGTGGGAATTCTTATTTTTTCTATCCCAGCTGTATATGTATAGCTTACTGATGGTACATATATGCCATCAATCGAAACACTACACTAGTTGAGAGTTTACCTCATCAGCTAACCCGTTAAATCTTTTTATTTCTGAATATATACACGCCACTTTTTTAAGGGTAATCTAACTTCTAGATAGTCAATCTCAAGTATCTCTGAACAAACGCAACTCTTCCGCAAAACGATGAATAGTTGTCAATAGAAACAACAATGACAGCTTTATTTAAAATTATTACATGAATCTCATTACCCAATTGAATACATAAAACAGATGATGTTAAGGTTTTTCGTATTTTATTCCCGATTTCCCAATTAAGAAAAGACTTAAAATGTTTGGGAAACAGAATGATTGATTAGTTCTAATTTGGGACAGATGTCAGAGGCGAGGTCACTTTTAATCTATTTCTACGATATCTTTAATCCTAATCTATTTACTTCTACAAACATAGTGCTATAGAGCTTGTCTATATGCCAGATTAGTATGAGACATTTTTTGATTGGTCTTACTAATGTAAAGTATCACACAATATTCATCTTAGCCTTAAGCTTATAAGAAAGAACCACATTGCCACGAAGATCAACCGGACGAAACGCATTTTCGAGCCAAACGCTATTTGTAATTAGTTTTGGCACCCGAGGCAAAATCCGCTGTGACGTTTTGTGATGGATACAAGGGATTTGAAGACAAGAAAATATCAATTTTACATACAGATGCGAGTCGGCAGTAAACAGCATACTAGATAAGTATGTTGATATTTTTTTGACTTCGTTTACTTGAAGACCGCGTCCACATCACAAGCAAGTTGCGCGGTTCTAGGCCAGCCGGGATCAGAAGATTTTAACATTTTATATTTTACAGTAAGATATAAATTGAACCACCAACTCATGAACTCATGAACTTATGAATCAACCAACTGTCTGAGGGCTACAGGGTTGTGCTACTCTCAGATAAATATCTACTGAGAGTTCGAACATTCGAATTATTTCTTGTAGCTAATTGGATTTTAGATTATTTCACTCATTGATCTCAGTTGACCTTCGGTCACCAAAACTACTAAAGTGACCAGGATGTGCCGTATTTTCGTAGGGGGCGCTAGAGCGATCCATAGTAGGATTTAATACTCTCCGGTCCCAACGGAACTCAGGCGCGTTTTTTCGTACATGCAAGACTTTCTTGGGAAGGTATTTATTGCGAAAAATTAAAGTTAAACCATAGAATGTGAAGCAGGACATACCTGAACTACAACTACGATGACTCGTATTGTGGGGTGACGGTGAACTATCTCGTTCTTCCGGCATCCATTCTTCAGATGACACGTGACTTATTGAATCTGACAGCTAAAAGGTTTCAAAAATGACATTGATGATGGTTTATAGATATATATAAATTTTAATCTATATGTGATAGGAATTGAATCTTCCAGTTTTACGTTGTAAAATAAATCTATCTACGACTAAGGGAAAACATTGAAGAATTATCAGAGTGCAGATGCAGATGTAGATATACTAGCGAACTGGAATGCTGCTCACGAATGCTACTCAAGGTCAACAAACGCTAAATAACAACGCATCGTGGCATACAACGAATTTTAAAAGAGTGAATCTTACTTCCCCTGTTGGAAATACGGTCATCTGACTATCTACAACCTTATATGCAATGGAATTATAAGCTTTACATAGGGAAAATCAAAAGTGTGCTGACATAGAGTTCGGCTACCTTCACATAGGTAGTTCCAGAATTTTTTACATATCGTATGTAAATTGGTATTAAGTTATATATCTCGACCTAAATTCCAGTACCAGAAATTCCCTAAAATAATTTGCATGCATTATAATTAGTGAAAGCTATCAAATATATACAAGACCTACCTTGTAAAAGGGATCTTGCAGATGATGAACAGAACTTCCAATAGAAACACTGCTTAAACTTGAATCACACGAACCGCTACTACCGGTCGCCCTGCAACAGAATGAACTAATATTAAAGTTTATAAATAAAACTTATTCGGTTTTGAACAGGATGTGTACAATATTAGATACAAAAATGGATGCATAATACACAGTACAAATGCTGATTGCAATGAACCAGATAATTCCCTCCGGTGAATTCTTACTACGGGCGCTAAATCCTGCTATTAGTTCCGATATTTTCCTGCTGGTAAAGGTGCTACTACAGTATGCGGTCTAACTCATGTTTTTAGGCTTGAGGTGACAATGAGGTTATGTTTATCATGCGAAAAAATTTCAGGCTCGACTGCTAGAATGGAAAATGCTTAACAATTCATTCTGTGAAAAATATCTAAGTTAGGAAGCCTAATGTAGAAAATTATCATGAAATAGGAAAATCTAGATTCTGTAGGAAACTGTCGTAGTATGAACCAATCTTTCGGAATATGTCGTATTCTCGGTTGCAAAAAAAAATGGTTCGAACCATTAAGGTTAATTGACATTACTTTGAACCAGTAGCAGTAGACCATAATCGATAGCTATTTATACCACTGGCTTTAAGAACAAAAGAAAAGATGGAACCTTTCATAATTTGTCTGTTAATAATGTATTTTGATGTGGTTGGCAACGGGTCTGTGCTTTTGATCGTATCTTCAAAGGACCGAGCCTTCAGCCCAGACTTGCGTCATGATTTCGATAGAAAGTTTGCATACCTTCTGTCAAGTTTTATGTATATTCTTTATGTTAAAAGTTTATGTTTAAAGTAAGCTGTAAATTAATTCCTGGTATTCCTGATCATAATGACTGATATACTTGTCTTAAAAATAATTATCATATCACTTTTCTTTCCGGAAACCTACCGGATTTCCAAAAGAACTTTAAACTCTACCACAACAAAGTGTGCGAATTTGTATGAGCGTTTGAAAGCATTACAACTATCGCAATGGTTCACTTATGCTGCGACGACTCGCATTTATGCCTAACTGTTCACTTTGAAAAAATATATATTATATGTTCGCCAACTGGTAAGTGATATATGGATTTATCTACGGGTCAATTAAAATATACTGTTTGGCGCCTCTCGGCTTCCCAATTTGGTGTTAGATTTCTTTATACAGTATTACAACGATAACCACATCACGCGCGACATTGAAGATACACGTAATTGCCATATCAGATATTTGGACACTGTAACATGTATTCAAACTTAACTCATACAGTAACCCTAGATTTAACTTATCTCGGACTTAACGCACAGCTACATTGAATATCAATGAATTTCAAAAAATTTTGAAAGTCGAACCCTACACATATCCCACTTGTTTTGATAGCGTAAAGTAGACTCACTTTGTTTCGGCTGAGTTAAATAACAGAATACACCTTGGTTTAGCTCTGCATTTATATCGTGTACTGAAAATACTGCTATTAACGTTTTTGTGTAGCATATATTGACTTTTAACACTTTACGTCAAGTGGACCAATTAGGCCTCGTCTTGTCAAATACACATGAATATGTGCATACAGTATCTCATAAATATTAGTGAGATTTCTAAGGAATCATTTACCTTGGATCTTGTGACAAAACGTGCTCGAAACCCGACTGTTGGTCCGGTTGCCGTCGCACAAATTTTTTTCTCAGTTCATCGCGTACTGCACTGTTTTGCTCACGGTAGATGGCGCTATTAGAAAGTGTAGGTGCGGCTTCGTTAACCGGCGAACTACAAGACAGAAAAACAGAAAATATTATTTTGTTTCCTACACATATATTTCTTATGGAAATAATCAATGTTACCTTCTGTTATTCGGCGGCAATTTCTGAAATAATTCAACTGGCTCGGAATATTGACGGTCGTGGATATTGATTGGCAAAGGCCTGGCAGTTCGACCACTATTCGGTCGTATGGCTACGCCAACTGTTGTATTGCTCCTCGTTAGTTTTTTAGTTTTGATTCTCTGATCGCCACGCAATGTCATCACTTCGTCACGTGCTTCCTTTCTGCTTTCGTCATCGGTAGCTAAAGTGACGTAACAAATATAAATAAAGTAAATTATTATTATTATTATTATTATACACTGTTATATTATTTCTTAATTTATTTCAATTAGGACAATAGGACAATGTTGCGTGCCATAACGGATCGGGCACAGATGGCGTCGTTACGCTACGCTGCCACGCAGTTATAATTCGGCAGCGTTTCCTCATGTATCAGTGCATCGAGTTCTGACATTTTGTTCTAGTGTTATTATTACTTGTGAATATCCATCATGTCGTTGTCAAAACCGTAATAGTGTTAGAGTTCAGTCCAATGAATTCAAAATGTGCAATTCCGTCAATATCGCGTACCATTTCACTAACTGATTGCGATATTGTTAGCTATTAGATAAGCATAGAATTTATATGCATTACTAATTTACTTTAAATAGAACACTCGCTGTTGTTGGCAGATTTACCTCATTGAATTTAATCGGCTTTTGCCAAGACGATTAAAATTTGCTGACGACAGACAACAAAGGCTGAAATTAAGATTTGGGAATGTGATTAAGCTAATAAACACGTGAAAACGCCGCTTTCATTTATTTTATATTCAACAACATGATCTATACGTTTATATGATTTTTTAAATCGCGGTTTTTCGTCGGAGTTATGTCGCATTAGCACAGTTGTTTCGTAAATACATATCGCTGTACTAACGAGATCCGCCATCTGTAGATAAGATCTGTTTACAAGCTTGGATATAATTTTTCTATATAATGTTAAAGCGTTCAAAAACCAACAATTCTTTAGTGTGACTGTAGTCGTAGTAGCCATGCTCACCCTCTTCCAACTGTCTATAACTTTTCTTCAGTTCTTCGAACGTACTTGGCGGTGTCATGTTCTTCCCGGGAAAATTGTGCACCGGGCTGTTACGCGGATATTGTCCACGAAGTAAATCTTGTTGATTGTCGGTAGTGAGACGAACTTGATTGTCGTTAGCATCCAGCTTGACTTTTCCATCTGACAACAGAGAATTAAAGTTATGTCGTATATTACATGACTCCGAGTTACTACACTGGTATAGGCAGTGATAGAATAGCAATGGACGACAGTTTATGATCAATCCTGTGATAATAGGAAGTCAATTATACCCATCTTTATTCAAGTGAGTTACTGATTAAATGAGGATGTAATCATAATGCGCCCGATGCATAATGTCTCAACATGAACCAGCCTTTTACCATATTCTAAAAAATTCTCATGACCCGGCGATTACGATATTTATACAAGACATTCCTACCAGTTCTGTTGTAACGTGGTAATAGTGCAGGTGCTGCTGGCTGTTTATTCCTTCCTTCAGATTCATTATTATTGTTTGCTTCGCCCTGGAAAGAAAAGATAGTAGTAAATGGAGAGTCAGCATAGAAAACGGGATGAATTTATGAAATACAAAATGAATGAAACATCCAATAATAACAACGGAAATATCCAAATCATTTTTTATGAAGTACATTCGTATATATATGCTTCCATGATATCGAGTTTCTTTACAATAGGACCATATGTAGAGTAATTGCAAAACAAAAAATCAATGCTACCCAACATAAGACTTACGTTCTGTATTGTCGCGTCGATTGATGAAGTGACGCTGCTTCCACTTGTACTTCCACCACTTAATTGACGTACATGGGCCACGTTTGTTTGTATATGTCGTGCTTCCATCAAGTGGTAAGGCATTTGCTTTTGCGTCGGATCCGAATTATTCCGACGCATGGGACTGTGATGTCTAGCCGTTGATGGTTGCATAATCGGGCCATTGAACGAACGATTGAATCCCCCGTTTATGTGTGGTTGATGATTTGGACTCGCAAATCCGCGGTGTCCTTCGCTGTCGCTGGTAGACGTACTGCTATTACTGGGAGACCTCCTGTGTTCGATCACTTGCATGGGCAAGTGAGGTCTGGGATCAACGAAGGGATACTGGGCAACACGATACTCTTCCTTTGCAATCCTTTTCGGCTTTGGACGTTTGCGTTCGTCTGATGATGTTGGGGTAAGGTTTTTCTTTGTCCCTCCACCACCCACTGTGGAGTGAAGGTTCATGTTTGGGGAGCTTATCGAAGGCTGCATCATGTTCATCGAGTGGAAATGATTGGCCGGTGGGGGAACGGAGTTTTTTAGGCTTTGGATAATACTGCGACCTGGAAACAATTTTTTTCATTAATATATATTTTTTTTCGTATTTGAAATACCGGTAGCTGTCGTTACTGATGCACATGGGTTTTCTGGTTACCCATTTATAATAATTAGATAGAAGAAATCTTACCTTGAGGAATAGATGGATTATAGTACTGTTTCGCCTTCGCGTTAGAACCGTTCGTATACGCTTGATTATGAAACCGCGCGGGCTCCAAAGATCTATTATCCATCAATTGCGGATTATGAGGATAAGGAAGTGCTGCTTCTTCAGTATTTCGACCGTTGTGCGCGTGCCTCGGTGAATTTCTTCCTTCTTCGCCGATCAAAACAACAGGTTGATCGCGCAGTTGATAATTTCTAGGATCGGAAATATGTGATGTAGAGCGTTGACACAAGAACTGTCTGCTTCTGAAGTAAATGAAATGAATTCTTTCAGCTTAGATATGTAGCTACATCGATACAAGATTTATATCTTATAAGTTAATAGTTTTTATTACAAGCGATGGAAGTAATGTTATGGAACATACCGACTTAAACTGCTGTATATTGGTTTTCTCGTCTGTGGCATATTCTTTATATAGTTCTCTGCTTTGCCCTCCACGTACATAGTAATGAGTCCATCTTCAACCAAAGCATAGATACTACAAATACAATGGTAAACTTAAGAAAAAGTCTGGTCTGGTAATCCCGTCCGTTCAACTTGACTAAAAATCTTACTTGGGAAATTTCTTGTCCCCTACGAAGTGTTGTTCGTTCTCCCAATACAGTCTGAAGTTCTTGACCACGCCAAGAATCCTAAACACAGAAAGAAAACTCGGTTTAACAATCTGACTTCATCGACCACAAGAATAGGCATGACAAAGAAGTCAAATTCAATTCGTAACGGTCTACAAGCAAATATCGCGCTTTGGTGCCAAAATTAGATTAGACACGCGGTCAATGCATTTGACTCATTCGCAGTCGACAGAAAATGAGGAATTAGTAAAGCAGTGAGAAATGTTATTCAAGTGTAAACAAACAAAAAGATGGGTCATTTCAAATCAATGACCTTTTATAATACTGTACTGTGGAATAGCTAATACCATGGTAGCTAATTAATAGACAGGGATCCTATCTGTTTTAGAACATCTATTAAAATGCCCTACCTAATTGACAACCTTTGTAAAATAGTAGAATATAAGGATTTTTTGGGGGGAAGGGTCATATATTCACAGACCGCTCTTAGGCACTCCTGGTCCCCGGACCGCTGGTAAAGTTGAACCTCTTTTGCCTAGACTTCTATGCAATGGGAGTAGAGAAGCAACTATTAAAAGTTGTTTTGTATTAAACTGATTTACATAGAATAAGATTGTGGGGTATCTTACAATTTCCACGTAACTATGACCCTGCTAAAGTACTATCATTATAAACGGTTTCAGTCTGAACTGAGCAGAGGAAAATTACCTTGAATTTCAGATCAAAGAGACGTATGGCAGAAACAGACGGCCGTCGAGTTACCACGCATCATTTGAGTTTAAAATTAAACGTCGCGCAGTGTCAATAAAAATTTGTCTGCTAGACGCGACCGTCAAATTTTTAAACGCGATTGTTTTCACGACCAATGACAAGGAAACGTTCAAGACAACTTAAAACAAATTCCATTGTTCTCGGTAGTAATGTTATGACTACTCATTACTGGGGCCTTTTATTTTGTTTATATGTCAGACCACAGGAGTGGTCATCCGCCTAGAGAATTTTCTGTCACTGTTTGGAAAGTCAGGGTTGACTTGAATCATATTTAATCCCTTTAAATTTGAATTAAATCCGTAACCCCTGCCATAATACGAATCCCGGAAAATCACCTGTTATACAGTGAAATCACCAGCAGTGCAAGTATTAACCTATGTATAATTATCGTCGAAGAGAAACGCATAAACTTACGGTTAGTGGACAAGGTGAACCTACTTTTTTACCCGGTAAAAACCCAACATAATGAAAAAACACATGTCTTTCCTCCATGTTCGTGATGTTTGGACGAAGTTGTAAAACACGCGATACACCTTGTTGTTTGTTAATATACAGTTCGTAGATTAGCAATAAGTCCGCTCGTATGTCATTCTAATCCATCATATTTACCTTGTAAAGAACCACACACGGAAAAGCTTTATATACACATGTATAGCAGACGACAGAGTATGAGGGAGATGTCTGTTAAAACTGTGTATTTATCTTTCAAATAGCTGTATAAACAAAATGTAAGAACTACGACTTCCAGCCCCTGCTAAATATATAGAGCGCGGCATGTCGTTAAAACAACAAGACCATAGAGCGAGCTCTTGTTCCTAACTTGGAAGACAAAAGAATTAGAATGGCTTTGTGTTTTTAAGCAAGCACAATGAAGTACGGTACTCTACATAACAGAATGAAGCAGTCATGAAATCGATTGCTTAATAAAATAATTAAGTGATTAATCATAACGCATTAAAAATTAAGTGAATGATGCCTTGTGTTTTCTTTTGTGAAGGAGAAATTCTAGAAATCTAAATCTGTTATGTTATAATCTGACAAATTTGTCTCAGAACAACGTCGTCATTAATCAGAGGATTTTTAACAAAATTAGTATGGAGGCCTAGATGCATCACAGAATAATAAATGAACAAAAAAATGGGTCCAGGATCCCTCCGACTCAGGAGGATATCCTACATGGGACCACCAGCCCCAGGGTTAAAAATCTAATTATATACTTATAAGAGCTTACTTTGAAGGGCGTTGTTAGTTGACTTTATAAATCTTATATATTTACTTTTATTCAACCTTTTTTCAGCAACTTTTATTTACAGCTTATAACAGGAAAGTATAAAAATTAGGGCATGACAATTCCTATCCCGGCGGGATGCACGTATGTAACCATTCGAATGTGTGAGGCGATTCACAGTACCAAATAAACTAAATACCATCTGAGAATATTTCTATTGTGCCCAGCACGCCATCATACCCTAACATTATGGCAAACAGTTCGTAATTATGCCATAATATCTAAATTGGATTAAATTGTACGACTCCATCATAAATTGAGCGTTTCATGTAAAGCTTTATTTCGAGCTACTATTACGTATTCGATTTACATGATTTGTCTTCAGGCTATGCATACTTTTGTTGTGCGCTAAGCGTGGGCCGGTGTAATGATGACTTTTTCGGGGAAGGTCATTTAGTTTTGTCTTAGCGCGGGCAGCGGAGACTCAATTCACCTAATATGGCGTCATTGCTTGGCTAGAAGTTAATTTTTAACGGAGCGCGATTAATTTGACAAGAAATGTCCGTGTCCAAGAGCCGGTAATTATAAGACACAAACAAGAAATAGTTTATGAACGATTGTTGAATGTTTTATAGCACGATAAGTTGTTTGGAGTCGAACTGACTTTACCTACTGTAAGAATTAAGCTTGCAAATCCGACATGGCGAGTCGTCGAACCCCAGACACCACACAAGCAGTATAATAGCTCTATATTTCATAGTAATGATGAAGTGGGAATGAAATGTATTAACATGTGAAATTGTACATCCGTGAATAAAAACCATCGAAGCTCTTATGAACAAACGATGCTTTATAGAGATTAGGCTTCACGGGAGTGGGAGTTGTCAAACCACAGATATGAACCGTTTATGAATTTTACAATATACACTTGCCCTAATATTCATCAATATTTCTTATTACAGTATACAACTCATGCTATTGTACCATATGTAATGAAAATCTCGAGGCCAAGGTGTTCCATATCAAGTAGCTTTAACACCTATGCATGAACGACGGTTATCACTTGAATAGGCAATAATTCAGAGCATTGTGGACTATCAAGTATCTATTTGTAGTCAGTCTATCTTATCCCAAGTGGTTTTCAAGTGGTCTCCAAACATAATCATACGTCTACGAGGCATATATACAATGCTAGAGGATATATAGCACATATTTTGATTTATGAATTTCGAAAAGAATAAAACATATGATCCTTTATCATCGGTTATGTATATAAAGGCCATGACGAGATTCACTGCTGTAAACAAAACCCAATCATTGTGAAAATGAAAGTCTTTAGAAATTCTGATTTATATCATAGAAAATATGGTCGTAAGTCGACGATACCATGTACCACACACTTGAACTACGAATTTAAACAGCTAAGTATAGAATGCACGTAATATGTTACCTATGCATGTGATGTCATTGAAATTATGAGGTTATTGTGACGACGGTTTTTCGTTAGATGTTTTTTATAGATCTATCAAAATACACAGAGGGTTGAGATTAGCAATGGTTTGTACATACCAATGATTTGAACCGAAGTGAAATATTGAGGCTTAGCACGCAACCGGAACGACCATTTAAAAGCGACGCATTCATAAACTGCGATGCATGTCACTGGCGAAACGGCCCCGGAACGATAAACAACAATATACGATATTGCTGCTACGAACAATAGCAGGAATTTTCTTTGAAACTAAGTCAGCAGATGATATTACAATGGTAATAAAACATCGCTGGTTAAGACGAAATATGAACGATGAATTATGCGATTTTATTCTCAAGAAATAGGCCATGCAAGAATGTCTGCATTGGAGCATAACTAACAAGAGAAAGTGTTCACTGAATAATGTTGGGAATTGTCGTCTGATTCGATTACAAAATACAATTACAAAGATTACGATTACAAAGAATCTATAAATTCACCAAACACCAACTGGAAACCTTTGCGAACTGACAGCAAGTAATGTAAATTTGTGAAGCTTGGGTGCTACATTGCTATATTAGTTAGTAAAATCATTTTCTGTTATGCTACATTACAGAAATGCCACATACGCATAGTAAGTTCGTTTAACTACAGCACAGCATGGTTCTAGGAGTTAGAAAATCGTAACAAGCAAGCTTCACAAGTAAGATAACATGAAAAAAAATGGTTGAGGCTATTTGAAAAGAGAATTAAACTACAATCTAATACGGACCACACATATTATTACCTTTAGTTCTTGTACGTAAAGATTAGGACGCGTTGAAAGACAGCCGCCAATAAAAAGACTTCGAGACCAATATCAATTGCATGATATGTTTAAATACAAACAATACTTGAAAGATAAGTTACTTCAAACTGTCATCTATCAAACCTAATCGTCTATACATCAGCGCAATCGACATTTACAAAGTTCCACGGTACAGGTCGGGTCGGGCAATTAGAATCTGATCTTAATCAAACCAGGATCAACTTAGCGAACTGACAGAAGCCGTATTGATTATTTCATCATTCATCTAAATTATCGTCGAACACTGGTTACCTTGTCGAAAAATTGTTTTTTCTGCTAAGTGAGTGGAGTACTACCTATACTCTATTAAAAGCCAGCCCCCTCTTAAATTACAACACGTGGGGTCAAGAAGTTCCTTTAAGCTTTGTGTGACAGACACCTTTAACCCATCATTTTCCTCTATCTCAGTAAACACCTGAAAACTTGTGAACTATCGCGTTGCAAGAATACCCCACAAATCGACACCCACATGAATTGACAGACATTTGCTGCCATAACATTAATGGGAATCGTTATATGTGATACGAAAATGAACGTTTCGGAATGGTATTGTGATACTGTATGGTGCACAAGCTAAACTAACTAGTTAATATTGAAACACACATACAGAGCTATACGTATGGCATGTGTACGTCTTAAAAGGTGCCCTACAGGATGTGAGCAGTGGCAAACCTAAAATATGGAAGGCATGACACATGTCTTAGGCGCCACTGACACTAACTTTCTGTTAAAGTCAGACCTGTGATTGTGAAAATATATATATGAGTAGACACAAGAAAAGTGCAGTTGTAATTTTACATATACATCTTGTGTTTGTTGTAAGTTTTGGGAATTCCTAATGGGATACACCTTTACCCGTGTTTTTCCTAGGTGTGCTGCGGTACACTAGTGTCTCACAAGACTGATACAGGTATGTAACGAAACTTTCATCTAAGGGATTTCCCTAAATAAAGTTCAGGCTTATGCCTAGTATTTTTATTAGTATTTACAACAAAAGCAGAGGAGCCGCGTCAAAATTTACTTTGCAAAACGTACTGCGGCCCCAAAATAGGTTGAAATCCACCGACCTATACAGTATTTCTATTCTACAAATATACCTTAACCATTATCAATCGTGGTGAACTTGAAAAGAAAAACATTCCCTAATAACACTGAGATATACGGTCCAACAATTAGATTAACTAATTCCTTAATGGAAACCGCAATGTAAGAAGCACTCTCGAGAGGTTTGACACTAATTAACTGTATCAGTCGGCTCCTGTGAAATCGGAATTCGAAAATCTTTTGTTTCTCACACTCGGAAGAAGAAACAGATGGCTCAAGTATTTACATAGCGACCTCTCTGTAGACCAGATGAAAAACTAGATACACAAGTAACCTTCTTTAGCAATACTGTGACAGAAAGTACTCAATGTCGGCTTTTTTTGCTGTCAAACAAATAGTTGATATGTCGAGTACAAGGTGACATCATTAACGAGCGAATGTGGTACTTCACGGTCGAGGAACGTCACATATATACTAATATCCTACACATTACCACGCAATAAGTGGTGAAAAGGCAAAGACATAAACAAAGATGGGTTCCGTATTTCATACCATGAGTAAGTTTTGTGACAACTGTTACTTTTGAAGAAATTACTTTGATCGCTATGAGGATGGGCGGGACATGACTTTAACCGTTATATCCCGTGGAATTCGCTTCACGCTTCATAGTTATCAAGGACTTGATGGTTATCCTCGGAATTTCAAGTGGGTACGCAAGACACTGCTGACTGAAACTTGAATAAAAATACGGCTACTTGCTGGTTAGTAGACGGAGTACCCCAAAAAAATCGTTCGTACTTTTATACTTTTACTGATGATTGATGGATTTGACGATTTGATTCAGATATTAACCTATCAAGCAATCAGTACATACCGAGATCAACTGTAACAATTAATTAATTTAAATCAATAGGTTAAATAAAGTACATAATACACTAAGTTCACGATTTACGATGATAACGGGGTTTCGAAATTACGAGTACTTTTCTCCTCAATCTCCCTAAGTTCGTAAGCATCAAATAATACAGTTCATAGACCACAAGCTAATCCCAGGAAAGTGTTTAAATAATGTATTTGAGAAAGAATGAACCTTGTAAACTACTTTGTATAAAATAATCAAAATATAGCAGCCCTGTACCTTCATTTCAGATTTTCGATTTAAGAGCGCGTTTGGGAAACTACAGAGTGCATGTACAGTGTTGCTATTAAGAATATACTGTTTCTGTATGGAGTAATGTTTAAGTAATGTTTGTTATGTAAATTTGATCATAGTGACGTTAATATCCTTTTTCAAATTTAGCTTTTCGTATACAGTATTTAGTTCTCCTTTTTAATATCGTTTTGAAAAGCCACCATGCTTATACAGTTTCCTTTTCCAATACAACACTGGAAAATCCAAATCTAAAATCAAACCATAAACTATTTTTACTTAAATCTCATATAACATAGGATGGTAATCACCTAAATTGTGATTTTCTCAGAGCTTAGTTTGGAAAGAAAGGATATCATACGGTATGCTGTAAAGTCCTTAAACTAAACATGTATGGATCACTGCAGGATACCGTAGTAAGTAACGTCCAAGAACCATATCACTGTTCCCCCTAACAACAAGTAAGTTTATTCAATCTAACTCTCCTAGAATAATACATGACGTAAAATGACTTAAATATGATGACTTAATACGTCCGATTAAATCGACGTCACACGTGAAGTACGGGCAAGGGTCTCATGTATCCGTGTGATCTACCTACTTAGTTAAACTGAATTGATATGTTGATATGGGTTCCAATAAATCAAAGGTTACTATGTACACACTAATTGAGGTATACACGATCTTAATGACCTATAATTAAGTGAATTAGCCAAGTCAGCACAATATACAGTAGTATGGAAAATAGGAAGCCGGAAGTATTTCTGGTAATGAGAGGTAATGAAGATATTGGCATAACAAATGTTTGTAATATTACGATACCGTTATGAAACAAGAGGGAGGATAGGTTGTAAGCGATGCATCTAAGGTGGTATGCGATAAAATATACAATAACGAATGGGTTTGACCAAACCTATTTGCCGTATATACTTAGGTGTTTTGCCCGGAAAGTAAATTCCGAAATTACCAACTCGACTTATTTATTTTTTTTCCCATCTGATTTGACCTCGTTCAATACTCAAAATTCCACTCAAGTGTATACGATAATTGTATGATATTATAATTGTATACCTCTGAAAAGATATGGAATATGCTTGTAACAAATATAAAGAAATTTACAAGTAACCAACAAAAGAATATTTCTTATTATTGAGTAAAAAATGTAAAGGGTCGTCAAGGAGAATAGCTAACAAAACAAATCAAGCAAGCCTGAAAAGACAGTACAATAATGTGACAGTATCGTAAACACCTCATTTTGATAATAAGCCGTTAACACGAACCTTGACAATACGAAACCCACAAGTTAGTCATGTGCGTAGTCGGGCGTTGAGTAAATAGCGATAATCTGATCAGAATTCCGTTTAAGCGCAATGTCATTCTACGGGTTTAACATAAATGGAACCCGCAACCCGCCATGTTTTCGGAACATGTTATTTTAAAAGTTCCCAATCTCGCAGTATCCGCCAACACTTCAAAATACAGATTTGCTGATACTAATCATACGTTGCTAAAGTACAATCGCTTAACGAGGTTTACGATGGTGATGGTGGATAGCTTAAAAAAACAAGTTATGAATAAACTCGTTAACGCGTAAGCAGAGAAGGAGATGAATATATCACCTACCAATGTAAGGTATGTAGCTTATATAAACGGTAAATAATCTCTTAAGCAGGGCCGCCAATTTTACAAAAATATCGACCTATCATGAACTGCACTTGAGAATTGTGTATGTAACTTTATCCGGGATGCTGTGTCAAGTACAAACACGCGTTTGACCTCGTTTTAGAGAAAAAAAATTATGACAAACTACGCTGCGTATAATTCGTCATGCCAGTTGAAAGACGCCATCAGGGAATAAAAACATGATAAAGACGTATTTTTTTCGTTCCAGCTATTTAGAGATTAATATCGCAAGTATTGTGGGAACATGCATTAGTAATTTGATGTACACCATTATCTCGATAAACAACCGAGTTTCGTTCCCAAAACTCGCTCGTAAATCGAGAAATCTTTCATCGAAACGCTCTGTTACTGGGTTATAGGGAGGTGATGAGTAAAAACAGTATTACAGGGTAATTTGATATTTCATAGATGAATTATTGCCTTGTTTACCCTGGCTCATGGTATATGTGTTGGGTGCCAACGTTTTTAGTGAATATTTTTTATTTATTCAACATTTTATATAAAATAGCCTGCATGTTGTGAACCAAATAGCTGATCTCGTATAGCTTACACGACTCATTCTTGGTCATATACATTATCAAAACATTTCTCTGGGCTCATGGGCTACAGTTTCTGTAATATTTAATGCTTATGAGCTTAATGAGATTGAGGAGCAAAATACCCGCAATTACAAAACTTCTTAAATCGTAAATATTCTATTTACATTATCACGTGACACGAATCTATTCCGCTAAATAAAAAACAGTCTAAAAAAACCTACCGTCAAAATTATCGTACAGGGAGTAGTGGGGAAAATACTCGGGATTATGATGAACAAATAATTACTATGAATTTGTTTTAAAAACAGAAACCATGGCTTGTTTACAGCTTGTACTACAACACCAAGAAAAAGGGAATTTTGATGGAGAATCGCAAGGTGTCAGTTCGTGAGAAACAAACAAAGTACTTTCTCAGCATAATTGTTGTAGGTAAATTCCAGATTCTTAAAATAACTAATCGATGATCTGGAAATCAAGGTATTCGATATTCAATTCTTTCAACATAGCGACCACTATACCACCACAGATGACATCACCTAGTTTCGAACTCGCTAACTCAGAGCTATTTTACCACTATGTGGTTCGGATTCTCCGTACTCCAGGAAAAGAAACTTTATCTTCAAAAGTTATCTTTTAAATATTTAGTCTACAAATCTGATATATTTAATAATATTTATTCAAATTTATGAGGGTTTATATAAAGAAAAAACAAACGAAATATCATGTTCAGCATTTGACATTTGTGTGCATGAACGATATTGTTTACAAAACAACCAGTAGCACTACCGCGGGGAACTTATCCTGTCTCCACATAAAAGCATAGTTCATTTTTTTTCGGTACAACCATGCAGAAACATAACACATCAACACAATGAAGCAGTCAACTATACAAACCACTTCCCAGAATACTGCACTGTTGGTAAAACAGGCAAAAAGCCGAAATACAGCAATGTTTGATAATTTATTACCGTCAGAGACACTGACTATGTACTGTAATAAACTCTCTGAATCTAGCGTAAATATAACACCCCACTTTGCCAGTTTCGCTAAAGCGCTCGTAGGCAACTTGTGTGGAGTACATGTGTTCGGTTAGCTTTTCATATCCATTTTTATAGAGTTCATCGAACCATCATGTCTGCGAGAAAGTATACGCATTTATCTCTACAGTCCTACACTGTCGGAGATAACATTAAAAATTACTGATGAGCTATGAATGGAAATGGGTATATGCATGGGTATATGTCCACTACACGTTGTTGTCATGCGTCGCACCTTACTGAGGCAAGGCGTTTGAAAACCACAGCTTTAGAATGTTTAAGACTTATATCGAAACTCATTCTTTGTGCTCCCTAGTTTACTCAACCTTGTACATAGTACTGTTTCGTCATTCGCAAACTACCCCAAATATGTTCGGATTTTCTCGAGTCGCGGTTACCTTACATAGCTTAGGTGACATAATGTATTTGTTAGTGGTAATGAATCATGGCACAAACGTGCTGACAGCGATGTTTCACAACAGGAAGAAACTATCAGCTTCCAGTAAATAAACTTTTATAAAATTTGCAAATCAACTGTTTAGTACAGTAGCACGATGCATATCACGGAAACTATCAAGTTAGAACGAAACTTCCGCATTCCAAATCGTGAAATTATATGAGATAGCAATTCCCATGATGTAATTAACTAACAATAGAGCAATATATGTTCGAAGTTTCTTCCGCGAATAATAAACCTTAGAATTTCACGCCCTTACTTTGAATACATCGACACGGAACCACTGTGTTGTGAGTCTTCAAAATAGATCAAATTAAGATAGAGAGCTAGAATCTCTATCGCGTTCAAATACCAAGGGAAAAATTGAAAAGCTAAATACTGTATGGAGATACAGTATGTGTGAAAAGTACGTAAATGTTTAGAATAAACATAGCTATGAAGATCGTTACAGCGTGATAACTCCATTGGGAACACTTTAAAAAAATTGATAACATTGAATGTATACAAGTTATTACAGCAGGCTGTTTGCCAGCAATATATAATCACCACCCACTATTGTATACTAGTATAAATTGACTAGTTACTGTAGAATTTTGACAAGTTCTGTACTATAGGATTTGATTGCTCATAAGTGAACGTTTCCTACAGTATTTCATGTATCTTGCCTAAACTGTCGACTACAACATTAGCTTGTATGCAGAAATTCTTTCAGCTGTGTACAGCAGTTTATACGTTATCACTGAGCTCTATTGTTTATGTGTTTGTTATCATCTAATTTATACAAAACTTAACATCGATCATAACATGAGGTTTCACAGAATTCACGCCAAGTATACTAGAGAGTAAAAGCAATTTGTCAATAGGGAGGGAAGATTACAGGCAAGTCACGTTATCTATAAGTGCCAAACCACAGTTATTACTTCCAGTCAAGGTTGATCGGAGATATTTTCATAGGGACCTTAATGCACGCATTGTATCTCTAGCTAATTATATGTATATATATATAGATGTAATTTAAATTCTGGCAATCCCATTTTATGAGATAAATCAAAGACACTTCATACTATCCAATACCAGATTCTTAGAAAATCCCTATCTTACTATAGCGTACCATTCCTTCTACACCATTTTTTATGCAATGATTAAGGCATTATTTACTACACATATCCAATTTGTAAGATGACCCTTGACTGAATGCATGCGTACTACTTCAAATTTACAATGTTTGATGTTATAACGCTACATGCCAACACTTTCGGCTTATTGTTTCTCTTCAGGTTGATGTCTGATTTAAAAGAGCATTGAAGTAACTGTATTTTTTAGCTTTAATGCTGCTAACAGAATGCGATTAAGCATGAAATAAATAAAAGAAAACCCCTTCCCTCACACTCCGGAACAGTCTACGGACACGAAGAAAGCGAAATCGAGCGTCAAGGCGACGGTAACGACAAAGAATGCAAGATTGACATGGTCTTGGCGACCATTTGTAATTAGTTGACATTTCTTGCGTGTAATTATTATTAAAATTGCTTCACATGAAAGAGATTCCCACGCTGTAGTGGGACCGCGAAAAATTAAAACATAAATAAAGTCGATTCGGGAAATGCGCACAAAATAATTATACTGTGTGAGTGAAAAGGATTTCGTTTCAGTTGATAAACTTGACCTGACCTGGGCATTGACCCAACATGGGTAAAGATGAGAAGTGACAAAGGGTTACGGACAAGATAGCAGGTGGTCTTATGCACACGCGATAACCATATTTACTTAGGGGCAGCTACAACTTCAACACAAGTTGTCGATTACTCTTTTAAATGTTAGGATGATTGTACTCTGGTATGTTGTCATAATACAGAGCGTGATAAAAGCAAACATCATAGCTATGTAAAACATCTGCCTTTCTTCCACAACGTATATTATTGTAACAAGTGAAGGTTACTAATCTTTTGTGGATCAAAATCAACTACTAACAGTTGTGGGTACTCAAACTCAAGACAGAATTTAATAATAGGGCCCTGGGGGCCAACTGAAATTTGTCGCGCATCGTGCCAGCGTGTATAACCTTGTCTTAAGTGTGAGGACTGTGATTTAGCATAGTATTACGTTATTCTGTATGGAAAATTTCGGATAAACCCTTTTGAATGAAATTAGTTGTGTTGCATTATGTTGGAATTCTTATTTCTTACCTTATAATATTATGTTGCAAATTCAGTAAAATATATTATTGATTGATATTGATTTCACTCACTGTATTGTACAGCAAAATGGATATTTGGTAATGACCACTTGCTTCCGTCAGGGCCACAAAAAGAAATTTTATCAGTGGGTTCAAACTTCTAATTGGGTCCCCTTTTCTTTTTCTATTGTGTATGTATGTACACATACCATAATATATGTAAAAAATGCCTGAGGTCTCAGCAAATTCAACGACCCTTTTTTGAGTTCAGACTCAGGGTACCATCCACCCCCTGCACCCTCTTCTCGATAGTCAATATATAAACACTACTGTTCAAAGCCAAATATATAGGACCAAAATCTTACCTCAGCACTAGAGCGTATCGTCCCCTTTCTGATGATTCTCTGATAAGGAAGTTGCCTTCTTCTCTACAACGTGCCTCTCCCTCTTCCCTTGATATTAGTCCGTGAAACTCTTCACCAAAGTAGGGAGGACGACTCTTTGTTATCTGAATGAAGAAAAAAAACATATTTTCATTTGCTGTTATCACTTATTAACCCTAGACCTGTTATAATTTATAAACATCGTACTGTATAGATAGAAATTGACCAACTGTGCAGTAGGGTCAGTGTTAATTTGTAAACAGCTTCACATTTAGTAGGAATATACTGTATAAAACATTAATTTACAATCTCAAATCAATAGTGCTTATCGCATCTCGTATCAATAATCGCAACAACGATCTAACCAAAAATCTATTGGTTAACAAGATGCTTCGCGATGCAACGCGTTTGGGACCCATAGGATGAGACATTACGTGAAATTACGACATTACATTAAATACACAACTGACCGAAACCGGGTGAGGAAATCGATGAACCAAAAGTTTCGTATCTGCTAAGATCGATTGCTGCTAAGATTGATTTCCTAATGCTACTATAGTATTCTGTTTACCCTAAATGTCTGGGTTCGGGTAAGGGTTGGGGTCAAGGTTGGAATTAAAATTTAAAAGAACGAAAAATTGATTCAAACAAAGACATTATCACCGTAATCGTTAACCGTATACGAAACTCCAAAGACGAGGAAGATTGCCTACAATAGCAGCATCGATGCTACAACGGAAAAGTTTACTTTATTACAGGAATAGAAGGCAAACACCCAAGTGAAAATCGCGTGATAATAGCTTGCTATTAAAAAACATTGAGCATTTAGGTTTTACGACGAACAAACTATTTCAGGCGTGAAAAGTCGTAAAAGTACTTTCTCCCCAGTCATAATACTATTTCAATTTACTCTTGAGAAATTTATTGTCAGTACTGTATACATAAGTGAGATTGAAAACAAAGCCAGGAATAATACATGATATTTATTCACTTGTGAACCAACTAGAACACATTTTCAAGTATTCACTAGGATTCTGGCTAATTGAACTTATAAAATATATGTAGATACTATGTATAATAGTTTTTATATATTCAAATGTATAGACCGTACTACTGTGGTCTATTTTCTACGTGCTGGACTGATTCACCTTCTATTGAACTACCAAAGGATTTCCATTGGCTTGGAATCATGATAAACCTACTCCCTAAAAAAATCGATGAAGTCTCTTCTAATTAAGAACGGGATTTAGCTTGGACAGCTTTTCGATT
The DNA here is from genome assembly GCA_013436055.1 of Halocynthia roretzi. NCBI lineage: Eukaryota > Metazoa > Chordata > Ascidiacea > Stolidobranchia > Pyuridae > Halocynthia > Halocynthia roretzi. The sequence continues at coordinate 211,588 of QRAM01000098.1, read as the reverse complement.
CCCCAGAGACATTGGACTCGCAAAATACAGCACTAACTCTGCTTAGATAACGTATACAGTATCTCGTGTGATGTGCAGTTCACTAGGGGATTTACGGCGAAGGAAACAACGCCGAAATCGAATAAAATTTTCTTCGAGACTATTGTTGCCAAATCGGGCAAGAAAATTTTGACAGATTTAATTAGTGACTGTACGAAACTAGGACGGAAAAGGCGAAAACTCAAAAGAAAAATTAATTAACCGACGCGGCCGGGCGAAGGGTCAATAATGCAAGTCCGCATCAGTGCTTCTGAATGGTCAGTGTGGTGACAGAAACAGTGGGTAACCCGATCTATGATCAGAGAAGCGGTCTTCACAACATGCACTAAAATTGTATTGGCTAGTGCGTAAACCGATATCTCTTTAACGACTATTCCCTAACAGTAACTACGCTCTATTCATCTACGGTAGGTAACTCAACAATTGTGGTTGTCTGAAGTAGTTTAAGCGTTAAGCTGCCCGCGACAGTTGGTCCTAAATCCCACCCAAGTAATGCTTTTGTCCAGAAATACATCACTCGAAACGGCTTTCAAGGATTATGAACTCAAACAAGGTCCGCAGGGGAGGAGATTTAGTAGGCTTAGGGATGTGTCATCTTCGGGTGATATCGAGTCGGGTTATTGTGTGAAATTTCAAACATCTTTCATCAAAGGAATGAGGGAATAAAATTCTTAATTGATATAGCTAACGTATGATTCACGATATCGATTAACTGCTAAACATAACACAGAAAGGAATTTGGCTCAGTTCTAAACATAGTCTGAATACAAATAAGCCGCCTTGAACCTAGAAACCAGATTCTCAACCAGGAGCAAAATTTCTGAGGGCCACGTGAAGGAAACTATATATTGGGAACCGCGGGTATATTTTGATAGGTCATACCAATTGAAATTCGATGCGTTACATTTTTCAAAATCCTCACGTTAGTTATGTGATATATTAAATGAAGGACGTCTGTCAACCCTACTCGTTCTATTTTCATATTACAGCTTAGAATTAGGTTTTTTGGAATAAACAAATTTTTTAACTCCACTGGGTAATATATTGTAAAGAGCTCTGAACCATATACTTTGTTGGATAGACGATGTTAGTTCAAGGATGCCCAGCGGAATCAAAACACCAAATGAAGTGAGAAATATCAACCCGAGGTGATACTGCAAATAATTCCCAAAGGAATCGCGATAGAAAAAACAACATATGGTCAATTATAGCGTTTTGTTAGTTGATCGTTTCTTTTTTCTTGGTATTTAAGGAAAGAATGCGATGAATTTCATTTTCAATTACGAAAGACGAACAAGTTTCAGCTAAACATCCGCGACATCGCCCTTAAAATTTCAGCTTGACTGATAATCGATTTGAGTTAGTGTATCGTTCCTATTGTATCGATGACAGAGCCCACTTTATTGTTAATAAATGAAATCTAGAAAAGTGTATAATTTATCCCATGATGGAAATACAGCTCAGTGATAAAATACTTTATAGATTAATAATCATAATGCCCTGCACCCCCGTTCACGCCCCGAGACTGCCCCGGTGGGTAAAAATTACATACCTATTTTTTCGACTGGTTGCTTATTTGAAATCCTACACTTTCCATAAGCAATATAATATATATACCACAATATATGATAGTAAAATTATATTCCTTCGACCTCCGCTGTAAAGATCGGAGTCAGTGGACTTGTAAACTCGAGGGAAACAGCATTCACATTTGAAGGAAATTAATATAATTAACCGGACCGCGGAACACTAATATGATACTTGGACGTGATGTATCGACGTGCTTATGATTTCCTTCAAAGACAATGATTCGGAACTGATAACTTTGTAATTAACACATCCGCAATATACCATTAACTATGCCCGAAGGGGAAACACGTTTTGGCGTGAAGCAATGCGTAATAGCGCGTTATCCACCTGCTGTCCTACTAACCATTTGGGAGTTTCCAAAAAGAATTCAAACTTTTAAAAATTGTAATTAAGCCTTAAATAAGCAGTCTTAACTGATGAGATCAAAAAGCAGAAAGAGATTAGGGCATGAGTCGTCGACTCAGCACTTAACGTTCATGTACTAATTTTCAAACTATATTTATCTTGAAACAACATTGTCATTCCTCAACAGATCTTTACCAAATTTGGCTCGGAGGTCCACATGCATCCCAGGATAATGCATGAAAACCCGGATGCAAAGAAAACCCGGATGCAAAGAAAACCCGGATGCAAAGAAAACCCGGATTCGGATCCTACTTAGCTATGGTTTTGAATAGATAATAGATATCTAAAAAATAATTGCCGTTGGAGATCACCCGGGCAAGGCCGGTCCTGCTCGTACAAATAAATTTACGCGTCTATCAAGCGACTCTGTTGAAGCAAGTATTAGAAATGTTAAAAAAGTCACCAGAGGAAGTTAAAATAATAACTATGTGAGCTGTTAAAACGAATGCCGGAAGGATGGCATTAGATTACCCACTGCGTCCTTCAAATGCATAGTTGAAAGGATACCATGCGTATCCCCGGATATACCGGAGAGAGTGCCAGCAAAAAGAACAGAGATTAACCTAAATACAATTAAGGGCTTACCAACAAGACACCTTTCTTTCAACGACAAATGAGTTAGCTTCAAAACAATAAGTAACTTAAACCTCTTTAATCATTAGTTGTAAGCTTCACATGACCCAACTGATGGTAAGGGAGAATATGGGATGCAATAGGTATATGATAACTGAATTACCATCTAAATTATTCCCAAAAACAAAGTGTAATGCATAAGTTCTGTGAGAGGGTACGTACACAATATGTAATCGCAATAATTCGTGGAAAATTGAAATATTGCTATAAATTTGGCATGTGACTTTACTTAACTCGAGCAAGCAAGGGGAACCTTGAAGACTCTATTACAATCAATATACATCACGGGTACTTCGCCAAGAGATCATAATCAGAATATTTGATTTGACCAAACCATAGAAAGGTGCCTAAATTGAACAAAGCAAAACGCTTGGACAGCCTTCAGAGGCTTAAATTTTTAGCATCATTTCGCATCTGTATATATTCGGATAACATACTCGACCTTGCTGGCTTTTGCCGGCTTTGAGTAAATTTGATATTTCCCGGCAAGTGCATCATGACTTCCTGACTATATTGTTGAACCCTTAGCCAACACACATGTCATCATGATATAATAATACTGTAGCTAGATAAACCACCAGCAGTGCCGGTATTTGCTTATTGTTAAAATAGCGGGGATTAGAATAGGCGAAGGGTGCTCGAAGATAAATAGGCTACGCAGGTGCGGGCTGGATTATTCAACCACAGACGATTCAAACTAATGTTTATATAGATGAACTACAATACAATGTAATGTAATGACGCAAGGCAATATAAACAATACATGAAATATTTCTAACCCACAGCGGTTGGTAAGACACAGCGCTATTCAAGCTATAGAAAGACACGTTAACCACCTTTCTATGTTAAGCTTTTAACACTGGCTTTGTCACTCGATATTGAATTTTATATGCCTCGTTTACTGCAGACCCATACACTCCACTTTACGCGATAAATTGTTTTTGTTTTGTTCTCCGAAGAATGAATGGATTTTTATATAGAGCAGTGTAATAGGGATAAAATATATAATAAAATTTGTACTTTGACAATCTAAATTTTTCAAGCTTTATTTAATGGGGTTTGATTCAATATCGTGCAAAGCCGGTAGTTTTCTTACAGTTCAAAATCGTATACCAGTAACATGATCGCGTATAACACAATATGGATGTCGTCTAGTTATATCGTCGAGGAGAAAAAAAATGTAAAATTCGTTTAATTTCATTTTATTTCAAGTTGAGAAAGTTGACATGATTTTTCCATCGAAGGCACTGATGCCATAATAAAAAAATGCTATCTATTCACGCCGTTAAGTGGAAACCTACTGCATTAAGGAAATTATGGCGTGTATGATAATATGCATTATGAATGTCGTCTCTCGGTCATTAGTGAAATCATGTGATCAGAAGACTGGTGTACTGTAATAAATATCTCCCTTGCGAGTTATGATTTAGTACGATTTTTTTTACTACTGACAACTACTTAAATATTTTATGTTTTGAGACCAATGTTATTGCTGGTTATATGTTGACAATACAAACAAGTCATCGATTCGTATATTGACATACGAATTCCCAGTACGGGTTTGGTCCGTTAACGATTCATGTGGAGATCGTATGAAAACCGTTCTATACCTTGGGACAGGCGATAATCACAACGTATTAATATTAGAGATCGTATAATACCAGAGTCCAGATGTCACAGCAAACACCGCACAATTAGTCAAGCTGAGATCAATCGGACAATATCATTCAATAGGCTTACAAGTCCCATAATTCCTTTGCTACCCATAATCCAAAGGAGAAGATAACCTTTTAGAACTATGACGTAATCCCTTCACGGTAACGACCTGTTACAACACTAACAACAAGTGCTGTAAACCGATCGCACAGGGGTTTAATTTTCTCAACGAAAGAAACAACTGAGATCTTTTCCCCTTCTGTTAAATGGGCCGAATTCGATCTCTGAACGTGCAGATAAGGAACGACAATGCTCTTAAAGATCGGTGTATTTACTTACAATAGAATACTTACTGTACTTCAGGCAAAAGGTAAACTGAATTAATTATTTAGGATGACCAGCTCGTAATACAACAGGCACGCCTACAACACAGCCAGTAATGTTTCATATCATCACCAGACGTAGATATTTTTATTTAGATTTGTTGCATTCACAATCGAATATTAAAATACATATCCTCCTGTGTGACACGCGACTGCTTTGTTGTAACGAATTGACCTTCGGGTTATCAAAATTTTGCATATTTGTTCGCTCCTATCACACACGAATGTAAACATATACAGGAGTCTTGGCTGGTAGAGAAAACGGAACTGTTTGAGGTTCTTGAGTAGGGAAGATACATTCTCAGATATAAATATCGTTTTACGGGGTCACACAAAGAAATGAGGAGATTTAAATTCCTTCTCATTATTCTCGACTAGGCTTACAATCAACTGGCTTTGTCTGTCGTTGCTAACGATAGGACGTGTCCGGACACGTTGTAGTTTACTTTGCAATTGAGTAAATATGCAAAAGTACTCAAAAACCTATGAACGCTCCTCATTAAGGGCGAAGGATCGCCATTCTTTAAACATGCATAAATTAGAGCAAACTGACACGACAGGCCAGAACAGGAAGCTAACAGATGGGATACTTGTTACGAACTTGTCTCGGACAGCCTAAAGATTAATGGGTGGTAATGACATCGACACCGAACAACAGTGTACATGCGTTAACAAAAGCACCTGCTCTTTATAAAGGCCTACATTGAATAATGTTCCATAATAATATTTCACACATTGCCGTCACAAAAAGTAAGATAAATAGTCCTCGACATCCCACGCTTTGCCGACTACGATACACACAAAGGTAGCATTGAATGCAATATTTGCTTAGTAGACTCAAGCGATATATTTAGTTTTTGTTGCTGTTCATTGTCAGCATTTTGCGCTGTAAGGGGACCTGACATTTGTATGAATAGCGTTCGATACAGATCAGGATGCAGTCGTTGTGGCTAGACTGTTTAATATTTCGCGTGTTTGCACCAAGGCGACCTAGCTCATAAAATATGAAGTTTCTCTTTAAGCCTAACGATCCGAACGTGATAAATTACCCGTCTAGTAACCCACCAACCGGACGTGACTGTATATACATTCGTTTGTCTATAAACCCTATACAGCCTACGTGTATTTATATTGTGGTTTGATAATCTATATACAAACGGTTTTTTTCTTGGATATCCAACCAACAGAGACTGAAGAAATTGCCCTTTTGTTAATTGAAACCCGTCAGCACCGCAGTTATATATTAGTCAATCATCCAACCATCGAATCCCGTTTTCTCCCCACATAACCTTCCTGGAACAACTTTAGGGCTCCAAGTGCTCCCCTCTAGCTTATTTTACTTCGGAAAATAACTAGAGCGTACTGTGATATAGCATAGCCTGATTATGATGCAACGTGACATAGAATAAAACTGCAGTTCAATCTATTCTCAAAAGAATTGGAAATAACTAGTCTAGATGGTCGGTGCCTGGACGGAATATTGTCTGCAAATAGTTTCCTAAAATTATGGCGGTGTCGAAAACTAATTAGTAATCGTGTTATTAGGGTCGGATGAACACAAAGAGGTCATAACCTTTCACACAAAATTTCCCCACTATTTATGAAAGTGGTAAATAATTACCATATAACCATTAATGAACACCTGCACAAGTAATGATTTTGTCCCATGGAATGTTACCAAAATAATCAGAACCTTGTACCTTGGTCGACCATAGACCAGCAAGGAAAAACAAACGCTAGTTAAGTAAGCAAAAAACAAGTTCAACGAACGGTATAAGCGTCATAATCCGGTACAAATTGTTATTGAGGTGGGGAAGAGCAACCATCAACAGCAAACGAAAATGATCTGTGCTGCAAACAAGTCATTAGATATTTGTTCGGAATCTAACCTTGGCTTAGTCAATTAATCGAGGTTACAATACCAAGAGAATCAGAAACCAAAAATACCACCCCAAAATACTGCATTGCCAATGACCTTCAAGCGACCTCCATATCCATTTCTTCTTACAACGTATTTACGGCTCTCCCATCGACAACTGAAGGCGCGGACCTTGTACCATTAATTAGGAATTTCGCTATTCTAGGTGATTGACGCAATAATACCATCTTAGCGATCAAGTTCTTGTTCAGATACAGATCACATATTGTTTAGTGACAAACAAAACACATTTCGAGGAAGGTTTTCAGACTAGAAAACCGCAGTGTAATCTACTGAACGCGCAAAACAGTAGCATAATCGCATTCCTACACGACAGCGGTCATAACACAGGTAACATATTGTTTGTGTTTTCAACGATATTGGCGTCAAATCTCCTGCATAATGCAGTTGTGTGATTGCAGTATTTGTAATCAGAAAAATAGCCGTGTAACATTTTGCGGGAACAATGTAATCTTAAAACAAGGTTGGACAACGCCTATTTCGTATACTTGAAAATAATCCTATTATCGACCATCTATTAAGATCTTATCTAAATATGAGATGATGACCTATTCAAGGATTGAATAATTCTCTAGGACATGGCATGTGCTATAGGGGCCACTGACACCAACATGAAAGGTGCAGTTTTAATTTTCATGTAGATTCATATTTGTTAATTGAACGATTAACGAGATTGACTTTTATTTTTAAGTTGATCTTATAGTGAAGTTGTCTTAACGATAGGCGTCAAAAGTTCGAGGGGGCGCAATTTTAGTGCTTGTCGTAGGCGCTATTTTTCGTATCTACGCCACTGTGTGTTATATATATATATAGGCAATTTGAAATATATTTTGATAATTTCAAGTGGTTGCAGGCTAGCTTTAATCTCATTTTCTTAATATGAATTGAAACAATATCTACTGTGACAGCTAATCCATTATATAGATAGAAATAATCTATGATACGGTAATAATATTTCGTTATTGGGTTCCGGGCCACAACTCAAATAAACACCCAACCACGGCGAGATGTGTTTATTTATATAAGAATTATATAAATTCTTTTATGTTAACATAGAGTATAATATTGCAGCGGTATATCATGGTATATTATTTCGTGTCTGTAAGTGATAATGATACGAAGTTTAATAACTATCCGTGTGCTAAGCTACCGTAGGAATAAATGACCTGTGGAATTGCGTGTCAAAATATCAAAGCTGACAGGTAGTCAAGCATAACCGAAATAATATGAGATTAATGGATTGTATTTGCCACCCACTTAGTGAAGAAATAAGCATCGTGATCTCGCTACGAAACCTTCCACAAAGTCAACTAGAAGATTTAAACAAAAACAGTAGATGACAGAGGAAACGCATCTTCACTAAACTAACAAACGACCAGAATTTATTAAAGCAGCAATGACCTCAACAGTCAACAAACAAAAATTAAACTCGATTCGGGCGAAACCAAAACCGTCTTAATAAATACAAAGAGTTTTTGTTCGAAAATGGAACCAGTTTAATAAACGAATGATTCAGGAGAAAATACAAGTTGAACTCGCATGCCTTTCGATAATCCAATCATCCATTCGTGACACTTCCTGATTAATTTCCAATCAACGTCATTCGTGACGTTGTGGTTACATCACTCAAAATATCTTCGGACAAGTTGGCGTGCACGCAAGTACTCTGACCTCACTATAAAACAGTACCACAAACCATTCGTTACAGATTAGAAAAATTCCATGAATATGCCTTTTCTGCTAATTCCACTGGTTGACGAAACGATAATTTAATATACATTAAACCCTTGGTTTACGGACCCCGATTTCAGATTTTAAAAACAACACCCATATTAATACAATATTTTACATTGAATAATAATGAATTAAAAATACTAAAATGAACAGAAGGAATGCAGTCATCCTAAACGCCTAACGTTTGACTCCTACCACTAATCCCTTCCTAATACGAAGGTAACCGTAAAAATCCGCATACCACAGAAAAGCAATTGAAAATCCAATATAAATAACTGCTAAATACAAAATACAAACGTAAGACTTGAAGCTCACAATTCGCACCCATAATTCTAAGCAAATAGGGCAATGATGGAATGTATTTCACACATTGACGTATCAAATATTACATCTGGATTTACGTATCAGTAAATGATATGTCAACATATACAATAGAAAGCACAATGCAGGGACAATGAAGGCGGCATTCTTTAGGCTAATGGAATGCGGATTGAGGGACAATGAAAATACAGAGTATGTGAAGCAACTAAGAATCATGGCGTCAAAGCATATCAACGCGGCCCAGGAAATCTATCATCAACAACAGAAACTTATTGCTGTAAAACCTTATTCCACTGTCCCGTATCAATACTGCTATATCGCCATCAATATAGTCAATTTCCGTATATTGATAGAACGAATAATATACAGCGACATTATGCTTATGAAAGAGCTGCTGTGGGATTCAAAAAATCGGTAGAAAGTAGATGAGAGCAACAAAGGTAAGTTAACTAAATACTGTACGTTGGCAACACTGCAGCACGCCTGTTTTGAAAAGAAAACGCACTAGTTATCCGGTAATAACTATAAGGAATTTGAGGAACCACGCCACACGAGGGAAATGTCTGTCTAACAAAAGTCTGTGATAGCGACAGCCAAGTACATCAGAAACCGCACAGTTGAAACCTAAAGGGGTATAGCAATACGGCTAGCGATGTATGTAACTGAAACGAAGACTTTAACTTGCATTTGAATATAATCGTTCGTGAATTCTCCACTTTTACAACATTCAAATCTTAATTGTTTTGGTTTCAATTCACTTTTTTATAATCTTTTTCATAAATTTCAGTAAAAGATTAATCAGCGCATTAGCCCTCTCACAATTATATGACATTTGTCAACTATACTGAATAACTAAGGAATTGCGAAAAAATAATTAAGGAAATATACAGTACACCAACTTTAAATCTACAATCTTTTACCAAAGAGAAAGAAAATCAGAGATACTAGAAATGCCATTACTGCACTACAATTGCTCCAAGGTATTAGAATATTACCGGGTTTCCTATAAAAAGGCAATTACATTGACCCGAAACCTACAATCACCGAGATAAATTAGGGACCGAGACATTCCTCACCATAATTGAACAACATTTTTGTCACCAGTGTTCCCGTTAGCTGGACATTTATGACAATCCGACAAGATCTAACAAGTAGATAGCAGCTACATTACAACGGGGAACATGCTTGTGGTTCAAGTATAAAAATTTAAGTCGATACATATCTCAGAAAGTTGACTGCCTTGTAGGGCAAGTTAATTTGCTGATAGCTCAGAAAACTTAATCTGATAATGCTATAAATTCGCTAAGATCCAAAAGAGCTGTAATTTCGTTCGGAATGCACGAAATAAGAAAAAGTATAGAACAATAAACAGCTATTATTAATGTCTGGTGATAAAAATCTTCTGAAATGACACTAACAGAGCTTGAGGGCGTTCCTGAGTCTGTTAAAAGCTAGTAGATTGATAAAATTACCTGATACCAGGCAACTCGTAACACATATATACTCTGTCCTATGTTTCTGTTAAATGTCATTTGAAACGAAACTAAAAACTTTAATGTAAACGCAATAACACAGTAAATAGTTCCATATAACATAGTATTGACATTTTCCAACACAAATACCGAGTTGGGCTTGGATATAATTTTAGAGGATTACAATGATGTTGCGACAAACGTTAAAATCATATGTTGAAGGTCAAATAAAGGTATTTATCCACCACTTATTTCCGGAGATTAAACCAAAGATATGTCACGAATCTAGTTAACCTACAGAAAAAAGCCGCATCGGTAACTTGTGTGGTCGCTACGAAATGGTACCGTGCGTATTCAAACAATTGTCATTGTTACATTGATTGATATATCATATCTTATGTCAAACATCCTAGATGAAAATGTCACACAACTAGAGTTATGCCAACAAAATAAATGCAATGTGTGTATTCTGGAGATGTCTGTATTCTGTGGAAATAAATATCGTCTATTATATTATAAGACGAAGTGAAATCGGATAAAAAAATTAAAAGTCTTTTTTTGCTCATTTTTTAATTTAATCGACTTAAAGTGAAGTAAATATGGTACAAAATATCTCCTCTTAATGCGGTTTCCGGATTTTGAAATACTGTAGATAATTCTTTATTTTACATTCTAAATTTATTCAGATAGAATTTTTTTAATCAATATTTGCAAATTAGCGATATCTGAGATTACAATGAGAACGTTTTTCTTTACTATATATTTGCTAACAGAAAGCCTTGTTAACAAATTGCTACATATCTGATAAGCATCTAATTTATTGTGACAACCCGTATCTAGTGACCATAATCAGGTCACGATACTGGTAATTCCAAACTGTTAAAACCTTAATTACAAGTTTCTATTCACGATCTCTGGAATGCATTGTCAAGTCCACTACAATTAAAGACCTTACTAGGACAAAAGATTTCCGTTCCGCCCAGTTAAGACTACAACGACAAATATGCAAAAATTGTAAGTTCACCTAACAATATGATTTCCACAAAAGCAATAATGGAACTAAGAGCACTGTGAACCAATATATCGTTTGCCAATACACCATATTTTCCTGTAATTATGTGTGATTATGTGTGTTATATATAGATTCTTTTCACAATAACTCGAAATCTCAATGTACCACATACTGTAATAACGGGACAAGAAGATTATTTGGTTGAGACGAGACGAACAATGCTAATTACCAGTTGGCAAAGCGATAATTTAAACCAGTTCATTCACACATTCCGTTGTGTTAGATGCATTTTTTCAAAAAATATTTAATATTCCTTCACCAAAGGTGGATTGCGGTGCATAATATATAAACCAAGAGATACCCATATTTATATGCTCCCTTAACGATGGTCTCGCATAGAAAATAACAACCTGCGCGAGCCTACAGAAGATCAAAAAAATCTAAAAATACATCGTGTTACAAATCAAACATAAGGTGTCTATCATGCGTACGTGAAAATATGTACAGTGCTTTTCACCTCAACCTGAATAAGCAAACTATATGAATGCGTTGTGATGTAACTACATATCACTTATATGTCGCTTGCCTCGTGTAGGCCCAATTATAGGCCATAGGTAGAGATTAAATGTTTATGGCTAAAATACATATCTTCAACATCACGTACGTCTATAATTTGTATGGACGCACACATGAAATATATTGAATTACCTGTATGTGCTAATATTATCAACAGTAGAGTACAGTACACTGATCCTCGTTCAAATTAAATCATACAAAGTCAACAATGATAATACGAAACGTTTCCTATTTAATTAGAATCATGACCGGATGACAAATTGATAAACTATTCTCCCCATTCCTCGAAAATCAACAATCTACAACTACTCCCAACAAAACTCTCTGGGCGAGGTGTTCAGATAAATAGAATTCAGCGGAAGTCGCGACTCAAAGACTTCAACTTTTAGCCCGGATGAGTGACTTAAGGCAAGCCATTCGTAACAAGTCAAGCGATCAGATCAAAGGCGGTCATAATACAATGTACTCTTACTAGGGTAAAAACCGTACAACTTAGAATGTTAAATAAGTCTTGCTCAAGGATGCACATGGCGAAGTCTAAATACGTTAATAGATATTTACTTAACAGTCTGTATAAAGAGATTTAAGTATCGCGTGGCAGGGGAGAGCACAGCCTTAACGTACGCTCGATCACTCAACGCGTTAAAATCCACAAATCTTTTACTTAAAGACTGAAATAATTCCTTAAATTGGCAAAAACAACACACTTAATCGCTGAAAAATTCGCCCGACTACTCATTGTTATAGTAAGCAAGGAGGTAGGCCGCTTTGGCCGGCAAAATAAACAATTCTTCAATAGCAAAGGCCTAACAGGCGCACAAATATAAAGTTCCTAATCTAAACCCTGAACTTCGGTCCTGAACGGTATGACGTAATGGTTGAAAATATATCCTTGGCGTTATATTATTAGCCTTAGTATACTCATAGACATAATCATGTACTGTGGATCCAAATTATACGCTTCATGAACACTAAAATAGAGTATTAGAAAGTAATACAATGAGGACAACTTCAAAGGCGGCGGAGCAGAAAACGGGCAAATTTATGATATAAATATTAAGTAAGGTAATATCAGTGATTCAGAGGATAATATAATACTGTTCTAAAGCAAGTATATTAGCTGGTATTGTATCAACCTGCAGTTGGCATTCAGGCCCTTGATTGATTGATTGCCTGAATAAGCCATGACACACCTTGAAACAATTGATATTCTTCAGGCAGTATCGGCAATACGTTACAATGTTAAATCTCAGCGTTATGTGTCAATTGATACAATCGGGTTGTTTGAAATAGTATACAGTATTACTATTGCTAGCAAAGTGTAATACATTTCGCTACCGTAGGTATTGTATCAGCCACAATTTATAGAACTCGTAAAATCCCAAAGAACTTATAATTTTATGATTCTTCGAATTTGAGAAACATCTGCAACACCATATATTTAACATGTATAAATTTTAGTAGTGCAGAAAATTACATTTAGAATTGCAAGAACAGGGTTCTACTGCGCATACAAATATACACAGATATAATATAATGACACACCTACAATCAAAACCGTTAAAATTAGAATAAATCATTAGTCTATGACGTAAGGTGGCTATTAGAATTATTACCAACACCGAAAATTCGTTGAATCAGACGTTCGGGAATAAGGAGGTCATCGAATGAGGTTCTACGTCAGAAATATTCCGCAAAAATTCGACTATAACCGCGGAACAATTTGAATCGTATTGATGTTGAATTGTACTGTACTGTAGTAATTAAGTGTTTCTCTATTACAGCTGCACAAACGCCTTAAGCTAATCATAGGAATCCATGAAAAAAAATTTACCTGTGCGATGTTTCCGGAGATAAGTAATCGTAATATTAACTGGAAATATTCTTTTATCTCTGAAGCAGGTCCTTCCTAGTTCTGACTCCTAACAGAGTTTATATTTCAATGCAATAAATATAACATCACCTGAACAACTCTAGACAGATCGAACTCCATCTAATGATCAGTAAACAGGATGTTACAGTACATAATATAATCTGTCATCGTTTAACGCAGTCTATTACGGAAGAAAACGGTTTGTCGCTACTTATTGCAACACTTAAAGCATGCCAATGGCCTCATGTCGTAATTACGCGTGATCTTGACTGCGGCAGCTGCACATAAACTACATATTTAATTCAGTTTAAACTTAGTGGTTACTATAAAACAAGATGTACAGTGGAAAAAATAGAGAATTAATCATATTATTGTCCTCCATTGGAAATCGACATCTATTCTATGTACGGAGTCGTGAGAATTCCAGATTAACGTTTCTATCACAATTTGAAGAGGAATAATACAAGTTTATATATGTAAAGGGAACACATATTATCAAATACATCTCAAGGGTAAAACAAAACGTCACAGATTACATTTTGTAATTCATTTACCAAGTATACACAGATTGAATTATACTGGTCGTCTCAATTCAATCTTCTACTATTTCTTCTTATTATTTTATTTATTTCAGCAAAGCAATAGTATTATCATCCTATATTCGACTATATCTTATTTCTATATCGTTGGACAAACGAATACGATTACCAAATTTGTACCTGAAGAAACGGTAGATCTGCCACAATAAGCTTATCACGTATACTTACAAAATATCTTTCCCCGTTTTAGGAGTAACGTCATTTTTCCATTAGCCATTAAAGCATTGTCAAAGCCCAAATATACCCACATGGCCTTCACGCTTGACATTCAATTATCTGTGAGCTTTATTTCTTACTTTTGACGTGCTTCATATTTTCAGAGCAAAAATAAAAATTAGTCTCGAAACTCTATTGAGAAACTATTAGAGCCCATGGCGATATACAAAAATCCATGGGTTATTTCGGTTATACGGAGCTAAATCCGCTATTCGTGGTTTGAATTTGATTATTTCTATATATCTATATAGCCTATATGTTTGTCATAAAATTCTCCATATTTACAAGGCGCACTACTTAACATAATATACGAAGCACTATCAGAACTTTATTAAGGTTACACGTTATTATAGTTAGTACACGCATGTGGAAGACCGTTGGCAAACAACTCAACTTTGAATGAGATCCGATGAAGGATTGTTTGAATAGAAACTTATTACGAAAGCAACTACATGACACGATCGCTGTTTAATGGGTGTGAGTTGTCATATTTACTCGATCCTCTTCATCGAATAGAGAACAAATGAAATTCCAAAACTATCGGAAGCACAACACGCGAATATACGATAACTTTCTCCTTATCAACACTAAGCCATGACATATCTAAAACGTTTGGTAGCCGTAGGGCAGGGTTTGGGATCAAGCAGGGTTGAGCGTACGTGAATGGGTGGTGTATTTATACAAGATAAATAAAAACAATTTTGATGGGAACAGCATAAACACATGGGGTAAGTAGCAGGAAATGAAATAATTCAAGTTTGAATAATAACGGATTTCGTGTAATGAGAAAATCCATAGCATAAGGTCAAACAGAATATACACATCTGACGTGTGAGATATTCCACGAGTTATTTGCCTAACGAACTGGCTTGAAAAGGAATTCGGAAATTAAAACACATTCCACACCCTATCTGACCACAGAGATTGGTACAAAATCGATAGAGGAGTTTGAGTTCAACGCGCGTCACAAGATACTGCAGTGCTACTTAATTATAGTAACTACGGGAATTACTGAATTAACGACGTCGTGAAATGACGCAAAATATCCTGGACTGAAACACAGGATGACAATACAGAGTTGTACTCCGGCTAACTAATTTTCAAATTTTGGCCAAGGGAATTTGAATATTTAATAACAATTGGAAAACACTACACAGTTGCGTAATTATATTCAGTACGTAAATACCCCGATTTACAACGTCGTTAAATGGCGCAATGTAACCCGGAACAAAGATATCGAGGAATTTGCCTAACGACTTTACTACATAATTACAATACATTGCAATGCAAGTCGTATACCATTTTAATAATTTTAAAAATTTGAATATAAAATAATAAATAAATAAATTTGCATTTTGTAATACTCCTTCCACAGCTAATAACTGCATGGACGTTAATGAAATCGGGGTATAACGACCAGTTCAACTACTAATGACGATAAATTACAACCTACAAAGCCTAGAGCCTATACCTAATAACTCAGTAGATAAGGCTACGGGCGTATTATCCACGTCGACGCATTGATTACAATTTCAAAAGAACTAAGGCCCCTGCTTAGTGGGAAAATAACCTACGACCACACAGAGTATAAGCCTATAAACACACAATCACTTTTAGGACTATTTACCTCAGGTATTCGGCAATACACGGGCTTGGGACGCGGTGCTTCCTCTTGCAGCACATACACTGTAAACAAAACAAACATCGGTTAGATGAAAGTTATCGGGAAGATTCGTATTACGAACCAAATCTAAAATTGTGGGTTCTCCAGTATTTAGAAAACCGAATTCCTTCGATCAAATAATAAAAATTCTGGTAAAGTTAAGTTTTTAGCGAAGTGCAGGGAGGTGTTGTCGTTCAACACATCGAGGCGAGCATGGAGCGCGAACCAAGACTGAAATACGATAATTTCGGACTTGAGGGTCGATTTTTTCGCACATTTCATCTAGTCCGCTTTTGTTTTGCTATTGGACTGAGGCCGTTTATTTGTGTAATGCAAAATAGTACTGAATTATAAAACCTCAAATAAACAAAGCACTAAGGTCGTGAGAAGTGAAATCAGCGCTGAGGGTCTGACGACACTTGGGGTCAGTTAGGCTGGGTATAATTTGTAAAGTGGTAAACAAAATGGGAATGCGTTGAATTGAATGCAGTGGGGTAGAATTTTGTGTTAACACTCCTTGTAGATAAACTGTATTTGGAAGTCGTGGCAATGAATGGGTTAAATGGATGATGGATAAAATATCGATTTCTCTATAGACAAAATACAGATATGTAGCATTGTAGCGGTTTAATTCAACTCCCAATAGCATTATTAAGTTCCCTTATGCAGTTAATCATA
Source organism: Halocynthia roretzi (assembly GCA_013436055.1). Lineage (NCBI taxonomy): Eukaryota > Metazoa > Chordata > Ascidiacea > Stolidobranchia > Pyuridae > Halocynthia > Halocynthia roretzi. Next base: position 194,799 of record QRAM01000098.1, on the reverse strand, counting down.
TAACCGTAAACATATCTTCGCACATAGCATGTATCTGTAAACAACGCATGATTTCTGCCAACTATTACTCAATTTTTCGTGTCTATTCGGCAAAGGTAAAACTATGGAGGTTGGTTAGACTGGTCCAGTAGCAAATGACTATACCAAACAATCAACCATTAGTGAGTTAAGTTTATATATTACAAGGCTCCAAATAGCGAAAGACTAGTGCAGATAGTTGGCTCTTAGCGAGTTGTTTCCATACCACTGTATCAACAGACTTAATTAAATTACAACATCTGGTATTTGTCTATATTCTATGCCGAAGAAATGATTATTCCATTCCATTATTCCAACTTTCAGGGATATAAACAAGAACTCTTTTCAATTCAGAAAGAAAGATCTTTCAGGCATTACGTCATAGCAATGACGTCATTCATTAGATATCGGGCGCAATTAGTCACACGTCAGAAGATTCCCTAATTACTGGTGATAATTGGAACCGGAATAAAGCAATTGTGGTTATTTCAAAGATTATGGGAAACTAAATTCCAAAGCGTAGCCAAAAAGAGAATATTGCTTATGAGTCAAGTATTATCGTAGGTCTGGTATTAGGAAAGTCACTTGGATCTGTCTATTCTATAATTATCTCAGACGTTTTGAAAGGGCGTGTGGAGAAACACATAAAAGAGAAATATGTGTGAACAAGGGAAATACAATGCGACCAGTATATAATTTCCATTGTATCTTTGAATTAATGTTAACCAATAGTGGCTACGCTTACAGCTTCATATTGTAGAACGATTCCTACGTAATAAGGACGGTTAATTAACAGCCGTGTGAATCAAGCAATACTATTGAAATAAAACAATACATTAGAGAGATTTAAATCAAAGTAGTCTTGTTCACGTGTGAATTTTTCACAAAATCCATGGGACAATGGGGATGACGTTATTAGTTTGGCCAAATGCTCGATTGTCGCTGTATATATTATTGCTGACGAGAAAATCAACCAAGCCTTTCCACAGAATGAATCTTATATGTATATATCTAGAATCTAGATTTGTCTTATGAAATTTAGATGGTGTTAACGAAGGATTTCACCTGGATACCCGTGATAAATTAGATAGAAGTTCGTTGAGAAATTACGGTGTTGTTCTAAGACAAACAACAGACAACCTTTCACGCCTATTATTACATTATATGTTTCTAGATATCTTATTCATGACGTTGAAAAATTCTCGATTACAAGTGCGACTGTAATTACATCAAACATTAACAAACGTACATGCTCCAAACATATCGAGAAACTCGAAATGCTGGTATCTAGCGGATAGGTTTCCAGTGGTTATATTCTTTCTCTGTGTGAATTCCATTCACAATTTAGAAAGATTAAATATGATATTTCGTCTGTTCTAACCTTCGGTCGTACGGTAATTTACTTGAGGAAATGGAGGCAAACGTGCATTTATGTAATCGTAAAAGAACGTAGGCACTTGACGATAGAATTTCAAAGCCAGATCGAACCGGCTATTACGAAAAAGTTCTGAAATCTTGCGAAGCCACAAATCTAATTTGACTTTTATTACAAGTAAAATAGCATTTCGATTACATAGCTGCGGCGCAGCAGATTACACGGAGCTTTCAAGTCAAGCAAGAGCGTGCCCGAAGTACCTAGCAAGCAAAATACTGTACTTTAAAAGCAGAGGATATATGTATTAAATGAACAAGCTAGGTGTGGTCAAGTACTAAACGCCAATTCAAATAATAAGTCGGTGGTCATTTCGAATAAAAGTAAATAATGCTGAATTGGATTGATGGCGTCAATAGTCTTGTCCAAATAATTGATTTTGATTATGAGATTATGAATACAAATATTTCCAGTTTACTTCGCGCCAATGAGGAATTACGGATGCTGTATGGTAGCCTGCACTTAATAGCTGATACAACGATGACGACCGGATTTCGTTTGAGCCCAGTAGCTGCGGGGTCAGAGATCATAAATAAAATACAATTTGGGGACATATGTTCAGAAAACGCCCCAGAAATAATCTCCCTGTGACTTGATAATGAAAAGATATTTTTGACCAAGCTTTTCACTTGACAAAGAGAAAATTCTTATGCCCTTTTGAGCCTTACGATCAGTATTTTTCTACTAGTACTCTACTGAGGTACTAAGCGTTAAAAATAATTGTCAGGGTATATATTAAATCAGTCACGGAGGTTTATTATATTGGTCGTTAAACTCGCAATTAAACCAGCAAGATACAGACTTATGCGTAAAAGTTTCAAGTCATTATCAAATTAGTTTATATGATTGGCGTATTAAGCTAATCTCTGACGCTGTACCAACATTATAACATTATAATAATTGTAGAATTAGGGTATTATGTACAACTACAAGACCGCATAAGGCATAATCCGACGTTTACAGCAAAACTACTCCAAGGATGGAAACACTAGAAGGGCTGTGGGTGAAATAACGGTGATCTAATTACTTCCGTGGTTTTGTATGGTGTTTTAGTAGGGAAAATCTTGAAGCAGGCTCGTTATACTACATTTTTAATAAGGGAAGGCCAACGCAGCGGACTGACCTCCCTTGTACTAACCAATTGAACAGCCAGACGTTCAAATCCACAGAGTTGTAAATAAATAGGGAAATGCAAATTTAAAAGTGCGAATGCTGATTTGGTTACTTCAAAAATACTATATAGAAATAAATTCGTACAACATAGAAATTACGCTATAATACAGTGACTAATTTGTTTTCAAATGTGCAATGCTACCGTGAATTGTGCTGCATTGAAAACATGACCGGTTGCAAGCGCTATCTGTGTTTATCTACACACAACATCGCAGGCTAATCTCGCAGACGATATGTATAAAGGTTCGCCGATATTGTTTTCATTCGGGCGCTCGATAACGTAGAGATAAGGATGAACTGATAAAAACTCCAAGACTGAAAAAGTAAAAGACTTAAAAAAAATCCAGTACTCACAGTAGCTATTCCACATTGGTTGATCCTCTTCTCCCAACATCACATTCGTCGTCGTATTCATGCAATTAGCCAATGGAAGGGGATGGAAAGCAGATGGCCTGTCTAGACCGATTTGATAGATCCAGGCGAATGAAACGATTCTTACTTTAGATCCTCGAAGTTAAATTACTGTTCATATCTAATCCCAGTTCAGTGAGTAGATGGGTTCTTCTTGCTCTAATGGTCATCAATTTCCGATAACAATATCGATAAGACTTTTATATACACACTGGACACAGGCGAGCATATTGATAGACACACAGAACGTACAGCAACAACAACACTATGATGAATACATACGAGTTAACTGTAAAAGAATGCAAAATTTAGTTAGAATAAAAGCAATTCATCATCTTCAAGTCATATTCCCGAGACACTAAATAAAGCTTTTCAGCTTAGTCGAAGAAACGTAACGGTTAGACAACGATGTTGTCCGAAGAAGACAATTCAACGATAAAGGATGGTTGTTTGCACTTGGAAAGAGCACACATAACACGAAAGTGATAGATTTACAATCTTCTGAGAATCTTACGAAGAGAACAAACTGTGAATTAAGTGATTTTAGATGAAAGCTGATTTTAATTAATTAAACCTCACAACTACAAAACTACTGGAAGGAAAATAACGTATACAAGATAAGTAGTCGGATATGATTGATGAGCTATTGCAAATGACATCTGTGATCTGTGCAAGTCAATGTAAAAAAATCTAATTGAAGTTCATAAAATACTATCAAATATATATGAAATTCCAAATTTAGTATATTACTCCTGTATACTGTATTACTACTGCTCAAATCACGCAAATAACTAACTAAATCAGATGAGAAGAACAATCAACTTGTTGTTAGTAAATTTATTACTTGATAATGCCTAACTAATCCTGAACTTCATATTCTATCCATTCAAACCTCCATTCAGTATAAGAAACCTAATTTTCATCGAAACTACCTGGCACAACCACATTGCCTCGAAATGATTAACAGTTGATTGTGAATGATGATAGTCAACTTGTTGGCGAATAAATACACTCAATCATTCAAAGAACAAAGAAATCCACTTCTAACAGGCAGCCTTTGAGTAAGCATGAATGAAATCAAATATACAATAGATGGTTATCAGGACAGAGGCATATAAAAAAGCTCGTGATCGAATCAATTTATCGTATACTTTGGTGAGTACTTCGACAAATAAACGGTAAGCAACAATTTAATGGCCCACGTCAAGGTTCCTTATCATCGATAACAATGCGATTCGTAGTCAGATTAAGGTTGACGCCGCACATTCAATACGAAAATAGTGATAGGACCCAATTGAACAAATATTACTTTACGACATTTCTTGTTTCAAGCTTGCTTGTGCTTGTGGCCTAAGCAATTCAAATAATAATTTACGAATATTGAGTTGAAATTAATTGGCAGTTGCCCCATCGAAAGTAAAGCGTAAATAAACGAAATATTGTTACACATAAACCAACATCTATAGCTATCATTCCTATCAAGTTAAACATTAATTACTGGTAAGCAATCCAAATATAAGACACCTAGTACTGTGCAATTATTAAATTATGAAAGCCTGTAACATTGGGTGCTTTGATAAATGACAATATAACTGATATAGAAGGTAATTAGAACCTCGAATCATACACACCTAGCTTGCTATAAGGCGATTAGGGGTTAGTGTCTCGACTGTCGACTGTTTGAATTAACGGACTAAATATTTGTACGACCTGCAAAGAGCTCAGACTAAAACCAACCGGAACTAAAATTTCATTCGAGGCATACAATGTAAAGTAGTGTACATTATTCCATAGTGAATTCCGATATTCACATTTCCATTGTCTTGTAAAAGTTATAGCTGCGAAACACGCCCAAGTTTATACGGTATATTTTATTAGCTGGTAAACGTGTAGAAGCTATGTATGTATATTGGCCATGATGTAGCCAATCTGAATATTGACATAGAATGGTGCAACACTATTGAAAGTTCCTCGAACTAGGTTTCACTGCTTCCATAACAAATAACTGAGAGATTAATGAACATGGTCTGGGTAAACTGAAGCTATCATAACATTGTATTATGCTGTTAACATATTCGAATTATTCAGTTGTGAAATTCCATTCATCCTACCAAATCTATTTGTTATAACTACAAGAAAACTTTTATCTTCCTTCTACTAAAACTTCTCCATTGAGACCTCTTGATACATAGCTAAGAGACGCACGTACTGCAGTTCCTGCTCTACCTTCAAATTTCCCCGAATCTACCCGCGCATAGCAACGATAGCAATATTTTTACATGTATACATAAGACGGAAATTTCAAAATTAACACAGACTTTGCTGGTCACGAGATTGAAATTAAAGTCTTTACTTTTAGTAAGACAACAGATATAATAAAGAACTCGAGAGGATTAGTACCAACAGAGACGTATGTAAGATATAAAACACTCAAAAGAAACTAAAAGAACATAGAAATCCATCTTTAATAAGCGAGATAATCTTTGTTTATGGTAACTTGTTGCGAAATGTACTAACAATTAAACACGTTATCTCCACTTGAACGAACTACAAGTGGATTCTTAGCGGCTGCTCTTGCTAAGTGCCCGACCTGTTACGAATGCGATAATTTACATTTTACATGCAAGTAGTACAAAGTCTGTCAATATACTAAACTAACTTATCAGTTCCTGTTTCTCATATTATTGCTGTGCCAGATTTATTGGCTTTCCAAACTCAGACAGTTCGATTTTTGCTGTTGGGGTTTAGGGGTCAATATTTTAATATATTAGACAGGCAGCAATTATTTATTCTCTATGATAAATTATGTAATACAGTTTAGGGGGATTTAGGGGTCAATATTATTTATATCATATTCATATCTCTCAGTTAATGGTGGCGAGTAATTTTTATGAAAAAAGAAAATCGTCCCAAAGCAATCACAATAACAATCTTCATATAATCGCTCATGTTCCTCTCATAAATGAAGAAAGTACAGGTAGCAGGAAAAAGAGCACTAGAAATAGGAATATCTACGGTTACAGCTATCCATACATCACACTATCGCAAAAACCCCATTCTATATCAACAATTATAGATATGATCAGACATTCAACTTCGAAACCCTCATATTTCTAATAATATCTTTTGACTTTCGAGTTTTATTATATCTCACAGCATCATGTGAACCTTTGTATGCAAACAGAATGTCATTAAATCTCCGTCAATGTAAACTTCGACGTAGAGTCACAGACGGTTTTGGTCTGAAAGTAAATTTAAGCAGGTGGACAAATCTAACCGACACTGGCAGTAAATTGCTTTCCGTACGTGACTATCTTGCTATCACGAAAGGCGCGTTATCTCGAGATTCAATAACACGTATAAACACAAGAGCGTAACACGACACCTACACTATCGATGATCTAATTTTACTATATTAGACAGTTGGGCATTTAAACTATCGTATATATCCAGAAGCTACGGTTTGAGCTCCAGCTGCGAACCATTTAAAGCACTGTCAAAAACAAGGAAATTGGACGAAATGATTATAGAAGCACGTTCGATCATTATTTACTTCTCGCGATTAGGCTCGAGTACACAACTGACAGCAAATAAGTTTGATTTTGATTGCTACGCGAATTATGAGAATTAGCCAAGTGATCTCGTTTCTGCATCCGCCAACTAGATTTTCCTAATTATTCATTCGAGTCCGTTAGGTCAGTGCGGTTAAATTCAACTAATTTAAACCGGTTCAAAGAACAGATACATGAATTGGTTCAAAGTTTTCCCCTTATTCACACATTCTTTCATTGAATAGGGGAGCAAATTTGTGAATATTATATATGAATATTATTGTGCGTATTATACGGTGTTTCTAGTAATCTCTGACTATATGATATGTCACTTCGTTTAATGGAAGATATCAAAAGTTGAGGAAGGTGATTCTACAACGCTGAATTCATATATCAGTAGAATAGATGGGAGAATTTTGTACCACAGAAAACAATAGACTGAATTCAAGATGAAGTATAATCATTTATGGAAATACCAGGTTGTCGTTGGTGAATAAGGAATTAAGAAAGAGTAAAAGACTAAACCATATGATATAAAACCTTCAATAAATACTCCTTGTACATAAATCTACCCTTTCTTGGTGAACACTAACACAGACTGATGACGAAAGCTCTATTTCTTATCAAGACGCGGTCACGTGATACTGATTGCTCTTCACCTGATAAGGAACCACCAATCAGAACTCTTCAAAATGAGCTTATGAGCTTTTAAATTATCCTTTCCTCTGCGTAGTAACTCTCGGACAATACAATGCTTAATATGTATATGGATTTACAGATATTTTACCGTGCGGCTCAAAATCGTCCTAACTAGTGAATATCACATACATTGTGATGTAAATCTAATGGATTAGATATAAAACAGTTGCGTGGGCAGTCTATACACATCCATATGGCCATGGATTTTTAACGCGATTCCTCAAGATTCATTCAGACATATAGTGCATAGTATACCCCATACATTTCAACAGCTGGGGTCGGCGTTTCATAGCGTTTGAAAATCAACCCATTGTTTACCCAGCAGTTAAATCACTGTATACCCATAAAGCCACCCCAATGAAGAGGGTTCTTAGTTTACCCACGTTCTTAGGCTGTGATTACTCTCTACAGAGCCACCAATAGTTTTAGGATTAGCCAACTTGTGCGGTTGGTATATAGATGCTTAGAATAGTGAGATCATCTCGATTTTCTACATATAAGTTGTGAATGAATGAACACAGTAATTAAGTAAACAGTGAGAACGGGTACTTCTCTCTATCTGATAAGAGTGACATAAATGTAACGCTGTTTCGATTGAATGAATATGCTGAGTACACGAAGACACACGAAGACATAGTCTGTTTGCTTACTTCTCCCAAGCTGGAAATCTCAAGTACTAAACAAACTTATAAAGACAATATGCAGGTGTACCAAATCTAACCAAAATTTCTTCTTCCTTCCTAGGCGAGTTAAGTCCCTTTGCGACAATCAAATATTAGAGCATTAGAGCTAATACGTGAATATTAACAAGAAGTTAAGTTTTATTCAAAATAAACTGGAGAAGATGAAGCACATGTTTCCTAAATTTCTGAATACGATACCAATAACATAAATCTATCCTTCCTTGTCGAATACTAACGCGGAGTAATTAGTGGCCTTATCTCGAAATTAAATTAAACTAAATCTCTTAATGAAGCCGCGGTAACGTGACGCTGATTGCGTTTCCCCTTATAAGAAGCAACCAATCATAACTCTTGAAAACGACCTTGTATATTTTTAAATTATCATTTCATTCGCGTAGTAAGTCCTGATCTATCTGTGGTTATATTCGCTTGGCTGCATCGAATTCAGTAGTGACTGAGAGTTAGAAGGTGCGTTTGCGGCATTCGGACACCTTAATTGCCGCCGGGAATGTAATCGGATACCCACAACAAAAGCAATCGATTTCCAACGGCTGCTTATGTAGGATATCCGATGTTTCTCGAATCTGCTGAAGTATATTCCCTTGGACTCCTAGTACGGTACAATACAGTATATAGTACATTGCTAGCTAATAAAGAAAGTGGAATTAGTACTAATTCTATAGTTCTATAATGTTGGGATTTTGAACTTACTATTACTGAAAACTAGTCAACAAAACAGTTATTACAACATATTTTAAAGATGTGGCTTTCAATGCCCGTTTACAAAAGAATATGTACTCAACTATATATACAACAGAAGTTTAATACTCTCTGCCGTATATTATCTCTATAACAAACAATCCGTCATCTCACTATATTCCCTCTTCTACAGGCGTTTCACCATTATATTACCACAATCATAATCAGCAATCACATACTTAGAACTCCAGCTATCCAAATCAATTGGGTTTCCATGAGTGAAGTATCTCGTATCAAGTTACTGCACATTTGCAATAGGTCCTACTTCGGTGCAAAATTAACAACCCATAAATAATTAAAATCGTCTGCAGTGGAGTATCTTATCAGTCTGCAAGACTAATTGAAATTCAGGCCTCATGCCATACTACCTGTGCGTCCCAACTCCCAACTTAGTTCTATTACGCTCGAAAATTACCACGTCATCTTCCTGTAGCTTACAATGCAAATACATTCCAGCACAATACTACAAGCAGTCCTCTGAGATCAAGTTCGTCTTCAGCTTGATTAACGGATTATCGACCGTCCTATTCCTACCTGCTATTACGAGACAAGAGTATTACGAGCGACAACGACTATTTTTTCCCTTTTAGAAGAGGAAAGGAGATTTTCTGAGAGATTACAATCACCGACACCTGAGAGGAACGGTCGAGATAGTGGAACAGCCTCAGTAGCGCCAACTAACGGTAAGTGATTCTCCCGTGAAATAGATACATTGCTAATTTAACTGTGATTGAAATTTAACGCTTATTGAACTAATCGACCGCTGAAATTGAGGGCACGCTTTCTACTATAGCCTTATGAAATACACAACATATTAAGTTTTGTAACTACAGTGGACGCCGATAATTGTGATCGATTTGTTACAGTCTCTTTTAGATAACAATAACTGGCTGATTTAGTGAGGGATATGAATATGCTTTGGGACCGATTGATATTGATAACAATACCTGATTGATAACATTATCCGCGATCGTAATATTTATTTCCCAAAGGTAATCTACACATTTAGTTTGTTTACTTGAAGGCCAACACTTTTATGCAATGTTATATTAAAATGTGCTAAGATCTCTCTTCCATTACCACATGCACCTTTAGATATATAGTTCATATAAAATTATATTTATACCTTTCAGATTCTGCAGACTTTGGTGCTCAGCAAAATTTTTATTGAGCCTCGCAGCTGCTAAGCTGGCGGCCCTGATAACGAATATATAAAATGTTTATCTAGCAAAGTAATAGTCCAAATTCAAAGAGGTTGTTGGTTTAAATGGCATGGATTAAGGTCGATCAAATGAATTATGATTAATTGTAATATTAGTTGTAATATTGATTAGTAATGACTGGAGAGGTTTGCCAAGAGAAGCGATAAATAAGGCAATAGTTGTGATACCGAAATGATTAGAATCAATGAAATAAATACTAACGTAGAATGAAGGGTGGAATGCATATAATGGGACTGCAATCAACAACCTGATCTTTTTAGCTAAGTGTTAGAGCTGACGAAGCTTATATTCAATTTTCGAAATACCGCGAAGCCTTGGAGGCCAAACTATATAGTCCATGATCTCCTTAAAGGCTAAAACATGTCGATGATTTTTTTTCTTGAAATCCCTAGGGCCTACATGACTATTCATAACCTATGGTTCTATAATGTAAAGCATTGCTTTACGTTAGCGTGTCTGAAAGCAGATTTTTAATAATTTCAATGTACCGTTGTTCAATATTAATTAAACCAAAGCAATCAGGCGAAAAGAAAGTTTTTGTCATCGACAAATCATCTGTCTGCTATCGACCGGTCGATTGCGAACGACACTCTACAGATTCCGGCTGTGAAGAATATTTCAGGCCCTAAATACAACGTTGTTACCTAGATATACAATCTTTGCTCTCAGTTCCATACCACCATTTAGAAAGTGAGGGAATGGTTTTGCGTTTAAAACTGCCGCCGACTTTATCTTTCTCGTGTAGCATACGACATAACTTGCAATATCCAAACGTTTCGGATGACGAAAACATCCAATCGTTATAACGAGATCCTTCAACGTGAGTCTCTCCGTCGAGTTCGTGTTCTCTCCATTTGAAATATTCCCTGTAGGCAGTATCGTTTGAATCGAGAAATTTGATGTATTTTACTAAATCACCCAAGTTTTCAAAATCTTCCACGTGAATGAAGGAATGCCTTGGCGCCAATCGTAGTAGGTTAGATCTAACTGCTCCCCATACTATGGGTACAGCTCCACTGGAAAAGGAATTACTGAATTACTTACATTATTTCCTACTAGTATAAATAATATGACAACACATTAAATTATGTTATACATACCTGTACAAAGAATTTCGCCAGAATTTATAAGTAACATAGTCACGACATTTGTAAGTGTTCTCAAATGCCAAATAGAATTTGTATTTACTCAACACTTCATTGGCTTCATCCGATCTATACGGTGGAAAGTTGTTTTCAGGGAAGCATCTTCCAAACCTATGGATATCCAAACCCGCCTACAAAAGTACATACAAACAACTATTAAATATATCATTGAACAACGTATAACATTTTTGGTATATATCATATATACAGGATGTCTCAAAAGTCACCATATACATTAGGGTCTATTTTTCTCTACAGATCTTCATTCAATCTCAGCCATCAATCAAAAGCAGCCCTTGAGAATTCTTTCGCTATTTCATTGGTATGGCCACGATACTAACGTCAATGTTGCGGAAATTTAGTCAGCGATCAAAAAATCTCTTTTTCTACTTCTCTTCTAACGTTAGTGTTGTCGCCATAATATTAATAGGGATACATTTAAAGCTTAAATACCTATATTCAAAAATGCTGTTTTAGATGTATCCCAAGGTATGCTGAGATTGGACGAAAATCTGATAAGAAAAATTAACATTAATGTGTATAGTGTGACTCTTGAGACTCCCTGTATTTCTTTACCGTACATCTATTAAAGATTGTGATATGTCCATACGTATTCTAGCTCCACGCGTGCTATAACAATTTCCAACAACCCAAGCTGCTAAATACTTTTTTCCCTTGATCAGCTCTCCAACGTTATTGTAATAGAGATCAATATATGGCGGTAGATTTTCGGGAAACTTGCCGTAGTTTGCAATCATGCGCTTTTCATCATAAACTCGATGTAACACCTCAGCGTAAGGAAAGAAAACATCGGAATCTGTCCTGATAGGAATTATATTTGATGTGTTATTAGGATATGAATTATATACTGCATTAATATTCAAAAGATAAAAAATTTGGATTATAATCAGTGGTGGAAATGTCTATAGGGAATAGGAAATTCGGTGATGCTGAGGCTGATAAGGAAAGGAAGGTAGAAGCTATAAACCACCCTGAGAGTTTGATATGGTATGGTAAATGGCATAGGGTACATCTCAGGGACATTCCTGCTATTACATACATATTTTAACAGTCACTCAGTCAAATAAAGATAGGTATAAAAATATATATAATTTGGTAAACTAAAACTAGAACTGGAAGTTGAAAAGTGGAGGGCACACACTGCATACCCATCCATTTCCACCCGAGCTTATAATAGCTGTACCTGTGTCAGCTCACTATATATATAACATTGCACGTTCACTAACCTGTAGGTCATAGTCCAGTTAATGATGTTATTCAGACCTGACAAATTCAGATTGTACATTTCAATTGTTGTGTTTGGACTCTCTCTACATAGCCATACATATACCTGGTCCTGGTTTCTATAACGAAATATCTTTTATTCAGTGTTCATGTACCATAGAGAGTAGTTAGACCTGATTTTCTAACTTGACGTGATGTAAAAGAATCAACCTTGTATTTTCAGGAGGTAAGTTGGCCGGTTCATGGTAATGAAGTACGATTGCATCGCTCTCTGCCGCCATCTCCCGATCATCAATTATGTTACAAGAGCCACAGCGACTCGGATCTAGTACTTGTGGATAGGAAACACTTCGTGGTATGTTCCATAACAAAATTTTCTTAACAGATCTGAATGCTGCTGTTGTAGGTTTATCTGCATCTTTATGTGAAGGTGAATTGGTTGTCGAGGTTGCATCTACAGCAACAATAAAGGTCTGATTATTTATATCGAAATATAATGAAATGAAGAGATATATTGATTGCTTTTTATACTCGAATGAATCGATGAAGATCTGGTGCTTGAAGATTGTACTATTTGCTTCAGAGAATAGAGGTAGCTGGATTTGTAACGTAGAAGAGCGGGAACGAGAAAAGACAAATGAATAACGATGACGATTATAAGAAAGAGAATAATTTTTCTCTGCCACGATAGTCTAAACATCCTGTAAAAAATGAATACTAATTAAAAACAATTTAAAGCGATCTAATCAAATCTAAATGTAAACTGCGATATCTAGTATCGGTTTTCATTGTGTATGTATGCACACATACATAATGTACATATGAACATTTTCTAAGATCATAGGAAATTCCCATACAATGTCTATCTCCTTTCGGTGGTCCATGTTATCATTCTCCAATCTTTAAGGTATTTTTCTCTTATGGAAATTCATATCTTCTATTTGAAATAACCTACATACATGCACTGTAATATCACAATAAACAGGACTCAGCATAAAAAGTACCTATAACCTGACATGGCTGAACGAGCGATATAAATAGGCCTACAAAACCCAAGACGGTAGAATTACATTTACATAGTATACAGAATGGTACTATACACTCTAATGTGTCAACAAACCATGATACCGATATAAAGTATCTATAAAGTCTTGATTCATCTTCTATTAAACGCCTCGAGCGTTGTTTATATAACCAGACAAGACGATAGATCCAGTACGTAGACCACATACACCGATATACTGAATGGTACAACAATGAAAAGTTTTGAAAGATAATTTATACAGGTAATTATTCATTGTAATCAAATATATACAACTTAATTATTGTACAATACAATTCACTACAAAACTTCGAGTGTATCTGGAACAGTCAGGATGATTGTTACAATTTACATTACTACTTGGTTTATCAGGGATTCGTATCGTCGCCAGGTGGTAGGTAGGAGCTAGTAATCTTTAGGGATCAGATACATAATAATGACTCGACGGAGGCTCTAAATCGACTTACATCCCGGATACCACCTAGGGCATGGGCGGTCAATCTTTCGCATTCCATGTACCGTTAACATTACCATTACATGCGCGACTTCCGATGTAACTTTTGTACCCACATTCAATTCTTGTAAATACATGTTAATGTAGAGATATTTAGCATTATTACATGTTATATAGAAATCTATTTCCCGATTGAAACTACTTCGATTCATAGGTTTTTTTTCTGCAAATTTGTTTTTAGTTATTACTCTTGCGTGAGAAAGCTCGTTTTATATTATATTCGCTCGGGTACAATGTGCAACTTCGAATCATCGAATGCACCCTTGATGTAGCGAGACTGCTTGGCTGGTTACTCATGATCACTCAATAAAAAATTATAACACAAAAAGTCAGTTGAATTACCATTATCAATGAGGTAATGCATCCAAAAGGTAAATTTAAAGTTTTAAGAAATGCACTAGCTTAGAAATAACATCAAACTATTGTTCGCGAATTACTTTACTAGATTACCAATATAACCTCAGCTTTAATCAATGATACTTTAAGACATTTGGACATAGAGAAGCTTTTCTATATCCTGTTGTTGGTACAACGGTATAGAATTACTGAAGACACTAACGAGCAAAAAGTTCATTCACATTATCCGGGTTTAGTTTCTACAATGGGTGATATTGTGCGCTAACAAATCTCTCCACTCACCCAGACTACAGATTACGTTAAGTCGTAATAATATCCATGACGTATCGTAAGGGAATTAAGCATGACGAATGAGCCCAGTATCGGGAGAATACAATCGGATAGATTCTGGTTTTCGAAAGGTCGCAAAGGACAAATGCGAATGAGTTTCGCTACTTGAATTCGAAGCAAAGATATCCTTTGCTACTTACAAATGTCAACCAAGTATGTAACATGTTATAATGCAAGTTCAACGTCTGGAATATGGTACCAAAGTTATGTAATCCATACAGCATTATAGAACCACAGGCGGTGTACGTACAATTGACAGTGATGGATTCACCCATTGGGCCTGGGGCACTCTAGGGAACTAGGGCACTCTGAACATGGAAATTAAGTTACATGACGAATAGGAAAATGAATGCTAAATGGCAGATCTTTGAAAAAATATGAGTTAAGCTCTGAAGAAGGCGTCTGATTTTATTTTACTCAATTTTAATGACTGCAAAAATAACCTTTGACCACAATTTTCAGTTTGTAACATATGCAATACTAGTGTTACATTACTTGTGATCAGATAAGGTATGGCGTGTTGTAGTGTCTTTATTTCTTTAAAATACATTTTTGATAAAGAACGCCTGTAGTCTGGGGGGCACATCGGGCAGGGGGCCCGGGGAAATTTCCCCTTTGTCCCCATAAATCCGCCCCTGAATATTGAATACAATTTCTCAACTGGTAGGAAATGGTCCAAGCCAAAACTAGTCACTAAATTGGTTGTAAATTTTGAAGTAAAATTCTACGTCGGAGGGGGGGGGCATCCGGAAAATATGAAATTCAAATTTTGAAGTTGAATCTCATAAATCGAACTATCGCATGGCAAGTCATTGTAAGTCGGGGGATAACCTGAATACTGAAATTCCCTGACATGTTGTGGTTAGCAAGATGATAATTTCGCAGTGCACAAAACTCTGAGAATCCCGTGTAGATTAAAAATTCGAAGCAATCAGAAGACAACGGGCAAAAACAAGTTCATGCAAGATTTCTTGTAAACTTTTTCGAAGTCAAAAGAACTGTAAATATTTTATCGTCCGCCATCACCCGAGGCATCGGGCTGAAAAATACGAAATCTTCGCGGCAACAGTAAACAATAAACAAAGAAAATTTTACTGGTTAACCTTTATTAAGAGTTACATGTTGCCCTGATTTTCGTATAAGACTTAAGTCCGCAGGGATTATATTACCTTTATCGTAATTTTACTGGTTAACCTTTATTAAGAGTTACATGTTGCCCTGATTTTCGTATAAGACTTAAGTCCGCAGGGATTATATTACCTTTATCGTCCAATGTATTTTGATCTCTGATAACACTTTATGTTAATAATAATCAGATAGCGCATGAATATGATACAGTCGCGAAACTACTGATAAGTTATGCGGAATGAAAAGGAACATTTATCTCCAGATTTCCACGAACAATGTGTCACTATATTTCACTATTCCAAACCATATTAAATGAATGCAAGATATTCTTTTAATCTTATTTTTTTGAATATCACGTATCAACTCCCATTTGACCTTGGCTATCTTCTCGAGGTATGTGTCACATAGCACAAAGAGCCGATAAAACCAAGGCAGCTTTTAACGCAGCACTCAAGCTAATGATATAAATCCAGAGACGGAATGTTGAAATTAACATTCTTAAAGAGATTTCTCTATTAATGATTTAATAATGGAATAACACACTGAAAGAATTCTGTTATATGATGAATACCAGAAATAGCAGTGATATCGTCTCATAAATAAGGATTTCACGGGATCAGCAGAAATTTATTCGAAAAATAAACGAAGACTTACGAGCCAACTGGAAATGAGTGATAGGATAAACGAGAAGACGAGATATTTCATTTGGATGATAAACTCTTAATCGATGTTTCTCAGAAAGAATTTTGAATAGTTGACGATTGATATCGTGGAATTTCTGGCTGTGGAACCCTCAAGTTGGTATCGCCGTAGGATTGAAAATGTTTTTGTAAACTAATATTATGTAAACCTATGTCAAACTACGAAAGTGAGAATCGAATTTTTAGCTGAGCTGAACTATACCACATTTTATGCTTATGATGCATTCATGACTAGAGTGCTAAACAGGTTTCTTCATGGATGTTCAGGCCTTGGTTCCTTGGTGATACAAACATATACTTCATTCCCAACATGATGGAATAATGAACCAGAGAAATGTGTATAGAAAGCTAATTGAACATATGCACTCCACATAAATTAGGGATGAGAATGACAAATTGAACATATCAACTGTAGTGTATATTTTACTGTTAATATCAAGTTGTCTATGATCACATTTAATTTCTGGCGCGGTTGGGGTGCGTATTATACATATGAGTATAGAGCTTTTTCAGCTATCTGAATCTCATAGTTAAGGTGCGAATTATACACGAGTACGTAATATATCCAGAAAATTACGATACTTAGCAATGAACTAAAGTATGTCTAGAAAATATATCTATACCAAAAATATGCATTCATACAAGGGCCGTTTATACAGTAACCCTTTTTACAGTAAAATTATTTTAACAAGATTATCTGTAGGTGGCAAGTCATTAAGTATCGTTTAAGCTAGTTCCTTAAAAATAAATGGTACCGTTAATTTACTGCTATTTAGACCCAACATGGCTTCGATGTTTTGTAAACTTTCGTTGAGAGATTTTATCTGTTAGCTAGACTGTTCGTTTTTTCAAATATAGAAGTGCCTGTTTCAAGTTGGTGAGTGGAAATCAATCCGCTCGTAATGTGGTGGTAGCATTGAGAACAAGACAACTCAACCCATCAACTAACACTACGCAATGCTTACAAAGAATCTATTTATAATTTACAACCTTGTTACTAAAAATAGCATCTATGTCATCTTATGTATCAGCCCCAGCTCGAGGTAATTTAATAATCAGTTAGCACTTTGAGCGGAAATTTTTAGAGCGCGCTGACGGATCAAGTAATGAAGCTTGAAATGAGTATGGAGGTTGATAATTTTTGTAATGAAACCAATGAAACAGCGATTGCCAATTGCCACTTTTATAAATCCAATTAGCTGATGGATTTTTTATCTTAGGAAAAATATAATCATTTTAATCTAATAAGGGAGGTGTTAAAAGATTTAAATTGATTACATAATGTTCTGGAAATTAAAAAAGTAAAATACTATTGAAAGCGGCTAAGGTATGGTAGGTATGGCACGTGCCCTGAGCGCCACTGACCATTCTGTTAAGATCAGAAAAGCCAGCCCTCGGATTGCGAAAAAAAATGCACTGAAAGCATGAAAGGTGCAGTTTTAATTTTAATGTGGTGACATGATTTGCTAAGTTAAAAAATAACGAGCTTGACTTTTATTTATAAGTAGATATTATGGTAAAGTTATCTTAAATATTGGCGTCAGATGTTTGGACAAGGGCGCAATATCACTGCTTGCCATATAGGCGCTGTTTTCCTTAGGTACGTCACTGACGATAAGGGTAAATTATTGGAGCCAGAAATTTGAATGGTTACGAATCAGTATATTCCCATACACTATTATTATGCAGTGTACTTTCGGTGCAAGATAGATTAATACATTCCCAGATGACTAGCACGTCCAATTAATTCTCATCCTCAATTATGTTATGTAGGGGTACAAATGTCAGGGTCATTATGTAGCATCCCAATCAGTGCGTAAATGAGGCATAGGCTTTACGGGACTCTAGAAATTAGAAAAGCTGTTCCATTTGTCAATGCTGGATTAAAGTACAATTACTTTAAAAAATTATATAATTAAAATCGGATTCTTTTCCTACATATATATATGAATGCACTTAAACATACTACCGTAGTACAAACACTGTACTGTAAGTATATGTATTGTGGTGTGGTGTGGTTAATATTGTCATACAGACTTCATAACACTAATAAAGTTTTCTTTTAATATTACTGGAAACCTCACAGTACCTGCAGTCCAGGGGGGTACAGCTTCTAAATCTGAAGATGAATTATCTCTGGACTACACAGCTTAGGATTATATAGCACAATAAATACATAGATGACAAGCGAAGGTGATTTTTCATTTCTAAAAAACTGTAATAACCATCCTTTGAAAGATTTAATCAATCAAAAGCAATATATTATCGGAAGAAGTGAAAGAAGGGCTTGATTTAGTCATCGGAAAGACGAGCTTTGTTTACCTTAGTGTTTTGAGTGTGAGAACGAATTCGGTGTAGACAAAGTTGCTTCCTTGTCCGAGCCCTAATCCAGCTAGTAAAATATTGACAATCCTGAACAATAGACTGGCTCAGTACCGGATAATTGCGGAAGATTTCGTCACAAACAATGTTTGTGAGTGGGGATACCTGCAGACGAACAACGATGCCTTTGTTCGGGTAGATATTGAAAGACAACACTAAGGGGATGATGGCTTACGGTATTCGACTGATACTATGATATAACTGAGTTATTTTTTTGTGAGAAACGTCGATCAACTGAGGCGAGTTGTGAATAAATATTTACTTCTTAGTGTACAATATATTTCCTCCTATGTGGTCTGATTTCTCAGAGTATACATCGCTATGTTCTTAGACCTGGGACCTGTGGGCTACTTGCACTGTTCGGATTCACAATTAACCTTTTCTCTGTATTCTCTCATTGGTCATTTGGTATGATATTAATGTTATGTTATAGTATTATATATTCTTATACGGTATGAGAAGAAATCAACATTGTCGACTTATTGCAACGGTGTTACTAGCAACCGAACTTGAAAAAATATTCACCTCGTAGTTTGCATATCTGCAAAGATTTGTTTAGTTACCTGCAACGTTAATGCGATTAAACGGATTTGCTGCTCTTCTCCAGAATGTGTGCACTCTGTTGTATGCAGCTAAGGCTAAAAATATATTAACATTAGCTGCTCAAAGGTATATTGAAAGTACACAAACACGTCAAGTTAATTCAAAATAAGAGAAACAAAATAGCTCCACACAGCTGTATTAATACAGAGCTGACAATGGGCCAGGTAAGATTGGAGATAAAGGTACCATTTCAAGCTGTTCATTTAGTATATTAGTATTAAGTGCATCTTGATTTATGAAATGGTACAGGAACTATATCCGTTTAAAATATATATTTTTACATGTATATTCACAAATACTCATTGTAATGTCAATATTCGTCACGTCCCTTGCCTCCATCACTGGGAGTGAATACCCTTAGAATCATAGCCCAATACCAAATGACCTATACAATCTTTAGGCCTGGTTTTATAATATTACTGTGCTTTTGCAATATTGATATTACACACTTGAGGGATTTATTTTTCTCGTGAGAGTGTTTCAAATTGCATAACTAATATTTGGTTCAACTAAAAAACAGTGTACTATACAGCAAAGGCCCACATAATCCGTCCGCGGTCTACTAAGTTTTATAAGATAGCTATGAATAGAAGATGAATTGGCCTAGGGTGTTCTTTTATTACTTAAACACTCATGACAGATCTAATGGATCTAAGCGTTTTCATGTGACCTCAATATTTGGTATTTGCGAAAATATTAGGCACGCGATATATCAGTGGAAATATAGAATTGCTGAATCAATTGCAGCTACTTATAGTACTATAATACTGTACAATCAAACAGATCAACAGATATTGGTATATTGAACTAATATTGAAAAACCATACCAATCCGTAAATATCGGTTTCTATTTGATCGAGTAGAAGTTTGTTTATTTTCGCTTAATTCGTTATCAACTCACGAGTGAGCACATATAACACAGCTTAGCAGGTACCAGTGAGATTCTGAATAGCAGTAGTCAGTGTCTCACCACAGAGCGCGCTCCTGACACAAGAGATATACTTGTCTGTTTACGCGAAAATTTGCTTAAACAGAAATAAGCTATCCTCATCTATCTTGGTATGGGTAAAAAAATGAAGTCGAAAATGTCATAAAATATAGCTGTAGAAAAAATGATGTTCTTGTAAGAAGTGTAGCTTCTCTCGGGGCATACGAGATATATACGAAACCCTGGCGAGCATTAGTTGAGATAAAATACCGTAATTTATAAACAGATGTCGCTGAGCGAGATGAACGTCGGAGATTTGTGGTTCGGAGCACCACAGCTTCTTACGGTATACCAGTGCTGTGATTTAGATAAGGTTGTTGTTCACTGATTGTAAAGTGGCAAAGTTATGTAGTTATCGGCCGTGCTATGTACAGAAAAGTATGATATGGGGGAGAGTAAATTATAATTCAATGCGATATTTTTATCGTTTGTTCTTGGTGATATTTTAATTCTGCATATTAGTTTTGGACTGCCCAAAATGCATCTAATTAATAGCTATATACATCTAAATATGAACGAAACTTAGATGCCGTTTTTTAAAGCGTCCTGGTTTTTACTTATGAAAATATGGTAGCCCTACGTATGAGTAATCTTAGTGAAATGTATTCAGGAAAGGTAGGAGTAGTAACCTACATATATATATGGGCATAGTGGATAGTACATGGTGCATTGATTAGTTAGAATTAGAATATTTCACGAATAGTCAAAGTATTGTTTGGTAGAGAGGATTATAAGCATATATATATACACATACACACGTGCATATATAGCAGGTTTTTGCACTTTTATTTAATTTAGTATCATATTTGAAATTACACATTTACCTGGCTAAATTAGGTTTATTGCTACAGGAATAAGTAAATAACAATGTTTACAGTACTGCTAATGAATCATTCCTGTTACTCGACGTAAAACCTAGCACAAACAAATCGAGTCTTAGCTATGTTACCCAAAACAAGTGTGATATGAAATGCGCACGTTTCTGCGTTTAAGATTTCTGAATCCTTTTATTCGTCGGTTATATCGAGATTAACTGTATTGTATTTCTGATGCGTTCTGAAAAGCTATTTTTAAGAATATTATCCCATTGTATAGTCTCACCGCAAGTAGTCAGACACACAGTAATTAGAATCATAAAAAAAGAACAGTTTAATAAATTATTTTGAAGAATCAATATAACAGGATATAATTCGAAACTAAAATATACGGAGTATACAATGCGACACAAGTGTAAATAATTGTTTTCTGTTATTCGGAATGATCATGGGGTTCATGGAGATTTATCATCATATTTCGAGATACGTCAATCAACACGTCGCGGTTCACCGTAAGGAGTATTTATTGATCTAAGATATGAATTTGTCCTTCAAGTATACGAGTTATCTGGCACGGTAGATGCCAAATGGCTTGTTATGTGACATCATATATTTAGTATTTAGCCACAGGGCTATTGCTGTTTTTATTGGCAGCATAATAATATTCAATGTCCCTCACTCGACATTGAAGAAATTTTTAGACAGAGATATTTTATGCACACACCGTTGCTTACATTCCTTTCGCTTTATTATTTCGCCGAATCGAGATTTGAAAAACAAGCTGCTCTTCGTTCTAGTAAAAAATGCTCAAAGATCCATACCATAACTCCTATCCCTATGTTTTGTGTGTATTTCATGTATTGTTAATCAAGTCCTAACCTATAGTATTAAGTACCAATCAGAGCCGCAAGAAATGCTTGCATCTTTCTACTGAAATCGATATCTCGCAATCTGACTACGATATTTACATGTCGGCAATTCTGTATTAACATAGTAACAAGTATTACGGACTCCGCGGTTTGGTCGGGTAATTTCTTGTATCAGATTCAATTTTAATGATTAACTAAACACCTTTTTAGAGCAATAGGCTGTGGTTATTCTTAGTAATTGCATCTGCAGCTAGTAGTTCCTTAAATAACTCGCGGTTTATTCACCAGAAATTACGGAGTTTGTATTTAATTGGGAGCTGGCAAAAAAACCTTTGGTAAGGTCCTTACATCAATCCGCGCCTGGATTCAGCAATAGTGAAATTTCACATGTACGTGGTCCTATAGCTAATAACATGATGATTTAGGCCTTCGAATTCAATACAATGTGAAGATAACGTCAAAAGTTATAGCGTAAGGATGCTACTGGCACATATTTCTAATTCCACAAATTATAACCATATATAATGAATGCTATATAGTACAATATAGTAGAACATTCCTGTAGATTTAACAAGAAGATACCAGTGTAAACTCTATGCAAACTTCAAATAAACCTACACGATAAGCACAAGATGAAGGTATTTTACTTATTTACTAACCTCAAGCCTGCTGTTATCCCTCACAGTTCTTCTCCATACTAACAGTGACAAACAACCTCTCAGCATTCGTGATAGTGTCACAAGATTTCTTCCCCGCTTCAAATTGAGTAATTATAAAATTAGTAAAGTGAAAATGTATGATTGCTTTTCACTGATTACAGAATTGAGGTTCGTAATCTTGAAAGTGTTCCAGTATTATTTATACATTATTCCTTGTTGTAACAGTTACATCGATTTTCAGTTGTTCATCTTATGTCTTGTTTACCGGAATTCATGTTCGGATTGTTTCCCAAACACCGATGGTGAAATACCAAGGCCATATACGGAGTATGTTGCATTTCTGCTTAACTTTGTGAGCTTTAAAAGTACAGGAAGATAGAAAGTGGCGATATTGATTATTACTGGTAAATTTTCAAGTTTACTCATTAGATAAAGTGAGTGTCATAGGTTTATCTTCCCGGGGCAAAGTTTTTGGTAGTCTGAGTATTTTCCCGACTAAAATGCTTGACAACAGCTAAGGGCATATACACAGTGGTGACATTCAACTGGTTTGGACCGGTTATAAAAATTACAAAAGTTTAAAAAACCGGTTCCTTGATCAAATTTTTCCCTAATCCAATACATTATTAGCTATATCTTTATCAATTACATCGACATAAAAATAGTTTTATAAAGTATTAGAGAACCGGTTTTTATTTTTTTAATCCATCACTGCAGATACTATATTCCGTATGAACACATTGCTTCCCGCGTGCGATGCATTTTAGTTTTACAGAAACATAGCACTCCCGATCTACATAAAAGGTCATAATATAACAAGAAATGTGTTGAAAGCAACGATTTTATAAAAATAGTGACGGTGTTCTGTTTTGCTGCCGGCATATCACGATATATTGTTGTGATGTTATTTTATTATTTTAAGTGAATCAGCGATTCTGTCCTTGATTTTTTTAACGTGGGTTTGATGAGAAATATCACGATCTACAAGTAAGAATTTTATCGTCATGATCTGGACACATTATCAGTTTGATTATTTTGGAACTCGGTGTGGTTTGAAATGCCACCGTGGAAATTAGAAATTTTAGATGAACGTTGGTTCTTTATTGAAGAATTTTGTGGGCAGCTCTTTTATCTGCTATAGCAAAGTTGTATTTTGGAGGTTAGAAGTGATAATATCTGTGATAAGCAGAGATACTTCTCGCATGGTTACAAGCAGTATCTTGGAGATATAAGTATTCAAAACCAGAACTTTGATGTTTAGTATTACGCCGAGCATAAAGTTATCGATAAATGACAGAGACGAAAATGAGGCTGGTCGACTTCGTTATCCGGAATGATCTGGCTGAATCCAGATTGAGTTGTTCATTCGAGGCTTATGAAATGATTAATTGCTGACAACCATTGTATATTTTGGTTTATGCTTCAATGTTATGCGAACTGTTTCCAGGTGATTGTTCATTTTTTGGTGTTTTATTATGTCGAAACTTGTCGTAATACGATTAGAATTTACAATCCTTTTCTCCTTTCTCTATTTTTAGCCTTTTTCTTGTTATAGAATACACTTGTTAGCGGAACTACTAATCTTTGAAATAAAAAAAAAAACGATTTCTTCTAACTGGATTTTTTGCCAAACAATACGTGGTTTTGTCGAGTCGAATCACAGGAGAACATTTAAGCAACCTTCTAGGGGCGAACAGAAAGAAGGACGAAAAGAAATACAGAATTAAAATGCAAATACCTCGACAAAGTGCAACGCTTTTCACCATTCTCATAATTGCATGGCTTGGATTTTCGACCGGAAACTTCGTGGATGAAGGTGGGAATATGTCACTGGAAAAAATAAAGAAATTTTATTGACCAATCTTTAAATGTTTATTTTTTAAATGTCAGGATTTATCATATAACTGCCATATCGGATCATAACAATATCTAAAATGAGGTTTTCAGAAAATTACCGGAAAATGATACTGCATGTTTGTTTACTAGACTTAGATCTGAGCGAAAGTGCTTCGTGCTACACAAGCACCAAGCAACCACATATCGGATGTAACACACAAACCAACTGCAGGTTCGGTGGCCAGTGTCGACAGGTGAATTAGACTTCTCATGGTCAGAAAATGGTGTTTAGGTTTAATGAGATGCTACTACCATACCAATATTCGAATCTGAATCATGCCTGTAAACCACTATACAATACTCGTTCATTGGCCCACTTGCAACTATTTCATATTACGTTTAAATTGCAATAAGGTTACTGATATCACAACGGATGATGCCACTGTTCGGTTCATTTTGCCTGATAAGAATCCAGGTCTCGATCTGACCTATCTTTTGAACAATCGACGCCGGGGGAGGAACAACAGGAGAAGACATCGAGACGATCCCATATTTTTGCAAGGTTAGGACTGAATACTGCAATTTCAAATAACTGGTCAGCAAAATTGATAAATTTGGCATTATGCTGCAATTCGTTTCAGAACGAAAGGAAGAATGTGTTTGTGCGCTTGGATGTCGAAACGATCCTTCTTTCTCTACTGACAATCCAAGGTTGAATTTCGTATGTGGATCCAATCGAATAACGTATCCGAGCGAATGCTCAATGAGAGAGGAAGGCTGTAGATGTCAGATTTCGATTACGATCAAATGGAGAGGACCATGCTATATGCGTACGTCTAACTAATACTTTGATTTCTACTTGTATAATTTCTACTACACAGAGGTGTACCTTAGGTATAGCACATGCCTGGGCGCCAATTGAAGGGGCACTACTGACACTCACTTTTCACTGAAGTCAGATAACAGAAAAAAATACAAAAGTAAAAGTATGAAAAGTAATTTTCATGCCATAATTTGTTAATAAAAATGATTAACGAGTTGAGTTGATATTATGATAAACTTATCTAAAAGGTAAGCGCCATATTTGGGTAAGGGCGCAATTTCAGTGCTTGTCATATGCGCTATTACCCATAGGTACGTCACTGTTATTACGTGTATATAGGTATTATCCTTACCTTAACCTTCACTCATTAGCATCTACAAGGAGGAAGCCACACAGCAACACGTTTATCGATTACGAAACAATCACCTTCCCTCCTTCCCGTTTTATGGGATCCGGAGACAACAAAGATGAACTGTGCGGAGGTCGAAGAGCGTGTAGATTTGGCGCAACTTGCGACCCAGATTCCGAAGACGAACCTTGTAAATGCAGCATAGGTTAGTTGTTTAAATCTCTGCAGTTTCTTACATTCAAAATTCGAATTGATTTTAATTACTTTTCTCTGTATGAAAACAGTCTGCAATGCACAGAGTCTTTCGTATGTATGTGGTAATGATGGAAGGATGTACACAAGCGAGTGTCAAATGCGACAGGCTGAATGTAGGCATCAGTACGAAATTGAAATACTTCACCAAGGGCCCTGCACTAAAGGTACGATTTGCGATTGTTATTTGAGGGAACCGTTCACCGTATATGCCGAGTGTATAAGTCGACCCTAAATTTATAAGGTGTAGTTTAGGTTTTAGCTTACATTTGTCAGAGTTGATTATGTTGGTTTTATCTGCAGAAGAGAAACGTCTGTATCGAAGTCGTAATCGCTCTACACTACCTTCGTTCTCTGATATAAGTGTTGTTGAAGATATCATAGTCGAGGAAGCGTCGGGCGGAAACGAGGATTTAGAAGGAGACGAAGAAGATACTTGTCAGTCTCTGGATTGCAAAGGTAAGTCAGTATGGGTGAAGTAACAGTGGATTACAAGTCAGCAAGTATATATAGTATATTAGAAGAGAGGCCTGGCCTTGCTCAAATAAGTCTTCAGTTTATATAGAATTATATAGCAATTTTTGTTATTTTTCAAGTATATTCCTTTGACCTGACCTGGAGAAGTCGAACTGCCACGTTAATGACTTGATTATCAATATTTGTTTCGATGCGTGGTTTTATGGTTTCCGTGGCATTGCATGTTTACATCTCGTTTCATGTAGATAATGTGATTGACGCAATTTGTGGTACCGATGACATTGGGTATACGAACGAATGTGCAATGAAGGTTGCAGCCTGCATGATGAACAAAAAGATTGAAATTAAACATCGTGGATATTGCAAACGAGATTACGGAGGTATGTATATGTATATGTATATGTATATGT
>QRAM01000098.1:113301-167842 GCA_013436055.1 Halocynthia roretzi | reverse complement strand
TATATGTATATGTATATGTATATGTATATTTATATGTATATTTTCGAACACTCTTTTATTGTAGAAATACCCACAATACCTCCTGAACGAATTGATTTCGAATTTGATGATACAAAGGGAGAGGAAATAGACGAGAGTCATCCCTGTTATCAAATTGAATGCATGCACAGTGCTGTATGTGTTATCCATCCACAATACAAGTTTATTTGCTCCTGTGAAGAAATTTGCAATCAAGGTAAGAATATCAATTATGACCAGGATAGTAATTATCCCGAAGTACAACAATGTAACATATTGACAAGGACTATAAGATTCTCTGCCAGGCTTTTTACCATAGTTGTGGCAGTGTCATAATGACAAAATGCAAATATCTCTTTTCCCATGTACGTTGAAGAACTCGCACTCTGCCGGCAAATATTCAAAATTTTCTGAATTCTCTTATCTTCATGTATAATATGTACCCCGACATATGAATAATTTTGAGGGCAAAATTGGCTATTAGGTTCGGAAAATTTCGGTAGTAACTGATTGATTTTTTATATTTCCCTCTAAGAATATGTGGATGATCGTCATTTGGCATCTGACTCCTCGTCGTTACGCTTTCTTCCAGCTTTCATTCTGAATATCGGGAAAGATAAAGGTAGCCATTCGAAGGCAAACGACGAGATAGAAGACATATATAATTCAAAAAAGAACTGGAATCCGGAGGAAAATTTGCAGTTTGAATTCATCAGGGATCCAACTCCTTCAACACAGCCAGATATAGATGAGGAGACAGAAGCTAAAACTGTGTACTTGGATGGAGAAAGAGAAATTAAGCCAGCGTGGATGAACGACGATGAAGATATAGATGATATTGGGAGAAGAAGGAAACGCAGAGATAGAGTAAGAAATTGCCTGGATTTAATGATAAAGTAGCAGGACTGCCCAAGATTACCCGCTTAAGATTTCAACACAATTAGTAAATGCGTCTGTTGAAAATCCCGAGAAAGCTTTCAACAGAATTAGCGTATAACGGAAAAGTTCTTTTAGATATATATTTATTCGTGACCCGTGGCGTCATAATAGAGTAGTATTGAGACGTTTGAAATGGCAAGAAATTGGTCTATCGTTTTATTCGACGTATTATTCTTGTCGCTAGGGGCGTTATAGCATTCCTGAAGCGTACCCAGGCTCCAAGGCATTTGTGGTAAAAATAACGCAGCCACGAAACGCAACCCAGGGAAGTCTCAAATTTCCTCTTATAGACTTACAAAATATAATGTACTTACGAAATTTAGATGTAATCCTTTCCTCGCAGTACACACGAATAAAACGCGGTAGGGCTCGTAGAGGAGATTATCGTCGTCGTCGTCGTCGCCGTCGAAGGCGAAGACGAAAAGGTGACTCTTCTACGCAAAAAAGACGGATCGTAAGAAGAGACGTTTCTGGAATGCGAAAACTGATCAACGAAACGGTATGCGGTACAGACAGAAAGACATACAAGAATGAATGCGAAATGAGAATAGAAGCTTGCCATAAAAAAGAAATGATAACTGTGAGTAAATAATGTTTAGGTAGTACAGGACAGTGAAACCCGGTTAAGTGTTAAGTGTTAACTGTTTAATCGGGCAGCTGCTTATTTAGGAAAAACTTAGTAAACAAAAACAAATCAACCATATTAGACGAATTTTCTTTGTCAGGTAGTTTAATTATGCCTTTGAATAGGGAATTTAATTGAGACACTATTTCATGCAAGAAGGCAGTGAAGGTAACTGCTGCTAATAACTGTCTTGATTTTACTGAGAGTTTTAAACGGGATATACTGTGCAATAATATCATTGCTACATCAATCATAAACATTACCTACATTTCTATTTTCATGTTTATGTGTATCTTTCATCTTCTAGATAAAACATGTTGGAAGTTGCGTGATCCAGCTAAGGAAGCCTTCAAGCACCAAGGTAAGGTATCTAAACATAATATTATCATCAGTTTGAGCTGGAAGGATAATGCTATTTAATATATAGATAATGAATTGGTTTGAATATGAATTTGGACCAACTGCTTTAAAAGGTTATAAGCTACATAAATCTGGTGGAATATGTATGGTTTGTATTGGATTGGCTAATCACCCCGTCACTCTTTATATTTCGTATCATATATGTAGTGTTTTTGTTCTCCGAGTGATGCCAGTCAGTGGTTCAAATTGAAAATCAGTTTATTTCCATCATCATTCTGGCAACTGAGCAATAAAATGGGTTAAGTAATGTTTCCGACCCACCAACCTGCCTTCCTAAGTTACCTATTTTGAAATCTTGAATTCGTATTTCGTTCTCATCTATTCCAAAGCTGTTACTCTTCAGCTGGAAATCCACTTCTATAATTATTGAGAGCACGTTTTATGTCAGCCAAAACCCCACTATATCTGGTCCAAATAAATAAAGCTAAACATAATAAACCCAATCTCAAACTATAAGGAAGCATTTTCAATTTTGTCAGGCAACTTCAGTAGCAACAACGGGAAACGCAATTTCATCAACAGACGAGAAAACTACAACTACATCAACCGCAACAGTCTCCTCAGAGAGCAATACAACAAAGTTTATTGAAAGCAGAGAGGAAGTTGTCAA
This sequence comes from Halocynthia roretzi, assembly GCA_013436055.1. Classification (NCBI taxonomy): domain Eukaryota; kingdom Metazoa; phylum Chordata; class Ascidiacea; order Stolidobranchia; family Pyuridae; genus Halocynthia; species Halocynthia roretzi. The sequence continues at coordinate 165,230 of QRAM01000098.1, read as the reverse complement.
TTTGGATATACTAAGTGTGCTTAACATTCCTTCTGAGACTGCAGTTTCGAATGCTACAAACCCTCCTAGTAATGACAAACCGAAAACAGAGCAAAGGGAATTCAATAATTCTTTTGGTTTGCAAACCAGGGAGGAGGAAGTAAATCTGGAATATCTTGATAAACTTGACAATGAAAACATTGAAACTTCAAACAGGTCATTAGGGAACACAGATATTACAATGCGTGATCAGGTATTGCCCGAAGAGCAGTTCAGTGACTTGGTAAAAGAGTTTAACGAAACTACTTCGACAGAATCAAACTTTTCGCGAAATATCACGTTCGCCAGTACTGCAAAGAATCAAAAGTCCACCATCGTTTTAAAAACTGAAATTATTCAAGAAAACTCTTCGAAAGTCAATTATATTCCCATAGCCTGGGGGGTTGGTTTTGGACAGATTGCCATAATGGTTTTGGTGGCAATTTTGTACGTTAAAAATACAAGACGGAGAGAACAATCAAAAGCGAACAAGAAAAGAAATGAATCAAGTAATTTAGAAGACAATGAAACAACGTAGAAGTGGTGGAATTGCTTTCGAAATAATGTAATTTCAAACTTTACGATCGCGATATATATTTCAGCTTTGCTTTAAAATATCGAAGTCGTCGATGGTGAAGCCTGATTGGCGGGTGAAATGATTCAAATGAAAACAGTCCTTTTATATAAGTGGTTTTTAGTTGAAAGCCTGAATTTGTGGCGTGTACCAGAAGGGTTTCTTCGTATATAAAAATTATAACCTATTCAAATTTACTTCATCATAGACAAACATCTCAGTATTGTGCTAATTTAATGATTGTAACAGATTTATATGTGGTTAGAGATGTATTGATTTCACTCTATGTAATGCCTAAATCCGGTCTTGGTCCAAAGTATATCATGGGTTTAGAAAGTCACCGTTGATTCAAACTCAAATTATTTAATCCATTTCATCGCTTGCTTATATATGCGTAGTTGGCGCTGGTCGTCAAAAGCTTAGTTAAATATATATATACTTCGTCCGAAATGGACCACTATTCCTGGTGACTAGTAACGAGTTTCCCCACCACCATAATCTCCTGCATGGAAGGCTATCACCCATGAGCTGTTGAAGTGGTACCTATTATGTAATACAGTGTACAGCAGTTCACGATATAGAAATTTAAAAGAGCAGGATCTATTCGATAACGTGTGGTGACTGTTATTTTAGACGATGGAATACCTTGAATTATTTCCTGAAAATTTCATTTGAATAACTCGAATCTCTCGTATAATGATAATGTCAAAGGTATTGTTGTAGGAACATTCTCAAAATATCAACACTCCATCGATTTATTACAACTGTCGATTTCTATTTCAGGGCGATTATTGAAAGAAACTCTGTAATAAAATATATCGACATGCAATTAGCTTTAAAGAGTGATAAGGGTTACTTGGAAAGCTTTTGGTTCAGAAACCTCACCTTCAAGGAGCCTCATCACTCGAGGTAATGTAACAAGCACAACGCATCATGCGCTGGAGTTTGGGTTGCTTTCTGTGTTTATGGCTGTGTATGTTTTGATATATAAAGTGTGTTATATATATATATATTATTCAGTGTAAATTTCATTACCAATTTAACCAAGTGTTATTGTATTATTCATTTATACCAAATAATTTATTGGATGCTTTTATGATTTGACGTTGTGATGTATATGTTGCATATAGAAATTCTTCTACTCTACACTACTAAATGATTTCGGTTTGCTACATACAATCAGTTATGATTAAAATTGAGCGATAATCGTGATATAAGGGATTCACTAAACAACGAAAAATGTGTATACATTTTTTTCCAGTTTTCAGTAGGCCCTTGTAATAGTCAAACTAGAGGGATCCTAGCATGGCTGGATATCGAAAATGTGCTTTACATGTTTTTCCAGTTGACTTGCCAAAGGTTAAAAATCAGTTAATGGATTAGGGATAGGTAAAATCAAACAAGCTTATGAAACAATATACAGTAAAAATTTGCATATTCGGAAACGAAAACTTGAAGACTATGCTAAATTAGGAAATGTGTGAGGTATTTAGGATATCTACTAGGATGCCCGACTAGACTGCTGCATTATATTAGAATCAAGTCTTAACGTGTGGGGGTATATAAGGGTATATATGTGAATACATTGATTATACAAGCGTTACAGCAGTTTATGTATGAACTTTTCGAATACCAAAATGTCTGCTTATGTAAAATGATGGAAATTTGGAATTGATTTTTTTTCAATATTTGAGATTTATCATTCAGTTACGGTCCAATTATTTGTCCGAAATGTTATAGAGACATCCTCGTAAGATGCGTCTTTCATCAGGCTCGCATATGCAAAAAGGTTACAGATCTTGGATTAAAACAAATTAAGTGCACGATAGTGAGCGGCGTGTTAAGAATCTCTGTTAAGTCTTTGCGAAAAAAACACATTACCATTATCATTATGTTATACTCGTTCAGAGATAATGAATCTTAGCTGCGATATTCAACCGGTACGATCATGTAAGTTGGAAACACAATAATCGGTGCTGCTATTAGCATGCGATCTACCTCATATTTCAGGGTAAGGGTTGCGGTGAGAGTTGGGATAAAAATTTAATGGAACTTAAACTTATTCAAAATAGACCATTACCCTAACCCCATAAAAAATGAAATACATCACATACCATATATTAGCACAGAATAATATCAAAGAATCTTTCAGCTCCGTTGAAACACGCTGCATCATGCAATCATCAATAGATTAATTCAATTCCATTGGACGTTATTCCCCTCTAAGTAATTACGTTACGAGGGAAGCAGAGCAAACGCCATTTCATGCAGCAGATATTCTTATCTCGTCGTCTTCATATAAAAAGCTACGTTGGACATACTGATGGTATCTTACATAGGATAGCGTTCAGTTATACTTGGGTGGGATACTTGGAAGGTTGTTGTAGTGGAACTTTTCGTCGGATAAGGCTTTAAATTAGAGTAGATAGCGCGATTAAATAATTTGTAGTACGTGAAATACAGTAGACCGTTTCTTGTCCTCTCCTGGTTCTTTACATGATTGGCTTTGTATTGTGTGTATTGACAGTAGTTAAATCGTAATCGTCAAACTTTTGAGCTTGTCGCTTGCGGAGAACAAGTACAACGATGAGCGCCAAGACGACGATGACAACAAGACCGATGATGGAACCCACAATGATGGCTGTTAAGTTTTGTTCATAGATTCCTGATAAGGTAGAAATTGGTTATTTCCTGAATTCTTCTTGAAACACAGAATGTATGAAAACAGTGTCACACTCGAACCAGGGGAACTTGGGTAATCCCGAGTTCGTTAAGACGACTGGGTAAAAAATGAGCTGCTGCAATGGATAAACTGCTTAAAAATGTGACTAAAACTCCTGCCTCAACCAGAAAATTCCCTGCCAAATATTGAAAGGTCGCTCCATAGACATAGATATACTTGTTGGCATTGTAAAATAATTGACCGACCTAGTAGGCTTCTAAGTTTTAGTCCAATAGTGACCGGACCCCACAATAACCATGAAACCGCTATGATATATACTATGTACGCATAACCAATAGAATGTTAATATAGTTAAAAATGACTTCCTCGTCCTAGTAGTTTATGAAGAGTTTAATAATACTTACGGTCAATATTTTGTTGTTCCCGGTCGCTTATCTCTCTCTCTATAACAACTGTGACTGTTTTAACTACGAGTTCATCATTCTGTTCAACAACTTGTCGACGACGTCTTCCGGAGGCGGAGGTACATGACTAATGAAAATAACAAAAACATGAGTTAACATTTGAATCAAATCACCAAGTTTCTTCTGCACAAGGGTCCATCAATGTCGGTCATATGGGTATGTGAACTATGCTCCAACTTAGTGGGCGCACTGGGACTGACTCTTTCTCCTGTGGCCTTGCCATCTTATTGGGTATATAATCAAACACTCATTATGAATGAATATGGTTTCATCAATAAAAATATGCCTTGGATTTTGAAAAATATCGACTTTGTTTCAGACCATGGGTCCTCAAAGTGCCAGATATCAACCCTACTGGTCAAAGAGACAATCCTAGAAGTTAATTTCTAAAAATACCCAAGGGGCGCATAGGGGTCTGCAGAATCTGAAGGATGCCTTAGGAGTCGATTGACTATTGGTGTGAGATGGCATTGTTTGACAGTCCAGAACTTTTAGATACGTAATTTGTATATATCATTTTACTAATTTGTGTAATTTTTATTTATCATCATAAGACAGAAATACATCCTTTTTTTCTAACATGTACGCAGGATTGTAAACATATTGAATGATGTGAATTTACTTACCGGTTCACATGTAGCAGTACAAATGGCAATATCACAATGAAGGTAAATTTCATTGGTCTCAGTATAGAAGAAGGTTTGGAAAGAAAATCTTGCGTTTCCGTTACCATTTGAAATCGAAGTGTACTTAATATCTACTGAAGTAGTAACCGGACAACTGTAAAATTATTAACTTCGTCAGACAACTGAAAATTCGCTTACATGCAATATGAAATGAAGAGGTTTCACATACCCGTTCTCTAAAAACACAAACTGATCCTTAGTTGCATCAGTTGTTGGAGTTCCATAGCACTTTAATACTTTCACGGATACTCCTGAAACTGGATTTGCAACTGAAACCTGTGAGGTGAAACGCATTGTTTATGTTTCTTATTAGGTATGATATGGATGGTAATTCAAATTCAATTTTCACATCACTTCTTGCGAAATTGGTTTATAAAATTGCAAAAGTTCACAAAACGAATTCCTGATTTGTTTTGAAATTATGGTATTCCCTTATCCTAGGTATTCCTAGCTATTTTTCTTCATCAGTTCTATCACCAAAATATTGAAATAGGGATGTAGGCTACGCTAAGTGAATCATTTAGTGTACGTGGGTGAGTGAAAAATTATTCTAATTGTTGCACAATTATAGTTTTCCTTGGGAGGCAATGCGTCACTAATTTTCCAATGTGTCACAACAGCTTGTTAACGTTATGGATTTACGAATGATGCTATTTTTCCCTTTGCAGACTATACTGTTAATTGTATTCATCTCTCACCATTCCATAAATTATGTCTTGACTGCCATAAGTCTTGGTAGCAGGATACTGTGTGGTGTATGTTGAGTCGAAGAGGCCGAATTCCAGAGTGAATGAACCAATTACTGCGACCGATGGGAAATTGACAGGTCTGAAAGAAAACGAAGCAGTGAAAAATCACATGTATATTCGAGAGTCATGTTAAGATACATACAATGTATACAGTACAATAGTAAGCGTCTATATTTCCTATCATAGCTATGTGGGCGATGTCGGTTGGGGCACAGAATCGGATACAACAACCGTGTAACTTTAATATACCACGATTATCGAGGTCCATAAAACGTCATTACAAAGAAAATCGGGTCACTGTAAATCGGGGTTCTACCGATTAACTAATAAAAAAGTTTCAATGACCTGTTCCATTCGATTACTTGGTAAATCGCGACTTTTCATTACGAAGTTGCATTGTATTAACTCTAGGGGTTTATTATATATCGTGGCTTTGTTGATGGCAAAAAGTTTTAGTCCTGATTCAAGCCAATCTATCAAGCAAAATTTATTAACTTACGAAACAGAACCGTTGAAGCCACTTGTGATGGAAACATTTTTAGGGAATGCGCAGGCGAAAGGAACGGTGATATCTGGACCGGTAAATATTCCGGAATCTGGCACATTTGTTAAATTGTTGCTGACCAGGATGTGGGTACCGTTATCCTGGAAATAGAATTTAATAATTATTTAATAATAAAAATACAAAAAAATTATTGAAAGTAATATCATTGAATAAATGTTCTAACGAATTGAACAAGGTTTAGAGTTTAGACCAAGGTAAGAAATTTTTATACTGGGCGTCCTCCTCCAAAAACCTCTGAAAAAATCGCAGGACAATTTTGATATTAACTTCATCTATATGGTGGAATGTTTGTATCGCATAATTTATCGAAGCTTCCCAATGTCGCTAGAATAGTTCTTCATATTAAAACCAAGAAAATTATTCCAGTAAAAATATTGTGGAAGAATACAAGGGGCTTCAGGGGAGATATTTCAAATCTCAAGCGGAGGAATTATAACCGAGGTGAATGGAGAAGGATTTCAGTCAAGGTGGAAAATCAACTGGGATAGATATTACTCCCAATATTGTCTATCGTATATATTTAGCAAATCATTGTTTAGTTTCAAATATTTACCATTTAAAGATGAATTGGTAAAATTAATACTACTATTACTACTCACTATCGACCACATTTATCTTTAGATATTGTTGCAATGTCACCCGACGTGTCATCAACTATCAGTTTTATATCAAGGACTAATGGAAACACTATCTAAAGGTCGTAAGTGTGAGGGAGGGTCGTAACTGTAAGCGGTCGTTAAATCAAAATGGTCGTTAAGTGAGGAACTTATAGTTTACGTTATATATACCAGCAAGTGATTTTCTTACCGATACTAATGATCCACATGAGTTGAAGTCAGTGAGTGTGAACTGGAGGAAGTCTCCGACAGTAGTGGCGTGAGTCGACGTATTACACGAGGCATTAAGAAAACGGAGGGCTGATGTGCTTATGCTTTGAGCGGTATAGTACGCAGTGAGAACGGAGATTGACATTGAGCTAGTCTGACATTCAGCGATAATGGGAGTGACTGGAAAATACAAAAAAAATTAAAAAAAATTTCCAAGACTCATTCACACAGGAGAGTAATATGCAACCATACTCCTTAACCATCTCTGTGTAAATCTATTGAAACTGATGGTCAGAACCTTTCGTTAACCAAAAAATACACAGAGAAGTCGAGAGGGTTAGGCTCATTATAATTATCGTTTATCAATAAAAATCGGATGGGACAAGCATTTTTGAGCTCGCCTTGACACTTTCGTAAAAATACAAATCTCTACTTCATGTTATAACTGCGGCGAGCGGCCGAATTCAAAACCAGTACTTATAATTATCACATTTTTAACATCAGCATGCATTTCGCCAACGACGTCGCCAACTAACCATAGTCAAATAATACTACTTACTGCAAACTGTTCCAGCGAGAGCAGCGGCAGTTGAGTTGTCATAATAGGTTGAGTTGCAATTGCAGGAGTAGGTCGCGTTGGCATTCAGACACGTTGCAAATGCACTGCAATTGTTGAACTGGGTTAGGTTCGAGGTACATTCGTCGAAATCTTAAAAAAAGTGAAAGTTTTGATTACTAATAAACATCATATTTGATAACGATTGTTTACTTCTGTAAAAGTTAACTTCTGGTGATGAGATACAATATCATACACATGGAAAAAGGACCCTATTGCAGGCACTGAAATTGCACTCATGTTCAAAGATCTCTTAGATAATCTTACTATATTATAAGTTTATAAAGAAAAATAAAGCTTTTTAATATTTCAATCACAAAAATATGGCATGAAATATTTATGGTCCATGTTGCCCTCAAAGTCAGTTTCCATTGAGAAGTTAGATTCTGGTCGTACATTAAATTATTCACTAAGCTCGGTCGACTGCGAGCAAGTAGAATGTGTCTTGGCCTAAGGATACAGAGATTGTCCTAGACAAGGGTGAATTTTAAGTAATGCAATCACATGGTATATGATAATACTATTTCATGTAATATTATTTATAAGCAGCATTGTCATTTAAGAGAGCTTTCATATTTCGAATTGCTGTGATTCCACAGTAAAGAACATTTTGTTAAAATAATATCAGAGATATTTTACCTCCAGAGTTGGTAACCGATCCTAATCCTGGGATGACAACTCCATTCAAGGCAGCCAGCGCAGTTGCAATGTCTTCTACGGTATAGGTAGTGTTTTGCGCCGTGATCAAGATGACTGCTATGGTAGAACCAGACCCGAATGCCTCAACAGTAACATTCAATGAGGAGGAACAGCCTACGGGATCTAATGTTATCAACTGGGCAGTGACCTTAATAAATAAGTACATAAAATCAATCTACTTCATCGGATTCAATTTATATTATTAAACTAACATTTCTAAAGGCATAGAGCTGAAAAGCCAAAACCGAGTTTCTAGCAAAGCATAGTTATTTAAAAAAATTTGTATATTTACCCGTGCAACAATCTCTGCACTCAAGGCTGTAGAGTCCGCGTGACTGAGATCAGTTAGATTTACATTGAAAATATCAGCTCCTGTTATGCTCCCCCGAAAGATGAGATCTGCAGGAAAATTTTTAACACAAAATTTCTTTACTGAGAATTATTTGATAAAAAATCAAAAGAGCAGCCGCTTACCGTGAACACAACAAAATCCTTGCATTGAATCAATGCACGAGTCAGTACTACCGCAGGTATGTGTATTGAGGGTACATTCGTCCGCACCTGAAGTAAGACATAAGTTAAAATAGAATTGATGCTTTCTATGAGGGGATGTAGGGTGGTTAAACAGGAATCAATGAACTATTATAAATAAATTTCATGTTGAGGTTATTATGTTAGGAAGACAGTATGCTGGAAACTCTATTGAATGTATCCCATTTGGGTAAAAGGACAATTCCAGAAGGCTACTGAGAGATTCAAAATGGGACCCTGTGATACAGACCTAACCTAATTGCGTAATGTGAGAACTGGACACCCGCGACTATAATATTCTTGAAAGGGATAGATACCCATTGTCAACTTACTTGCTGTTCCATTACATTCACCATTCAGCACCAATGAGCTAAGCTGCGACAGGAAATCAGTTGCTACTTTTGTACCATTCGTGATAGTAGCATTCACAGTAACTCCAGCATCACCTATTAACACAAAGGAAGTTAAGACTCTGTTGACTTTACAATCAAATCAAATCAAAAGATCTAGTTCTTACCACTACTGGTGTTGTAGAAAAAGTAATCGATACCAACTACACCAGCTGCCGCATCAACTGTGGCTATGAGGGCTGTTATCTAAAAAAATGCAATGCAATTTGTGTCAGTTGTAATAAGTAGTAAAAAAACTATCAATGAAAATGTAACACAGTTCATTGCATTATTGGCTATGGACTATTATCTTTTACTTTTGTATGCAACCTCATCACCCCTGATAAATAACTTAAACATGTAATTTATTTGACCTTGAATTACTCCAGAACCTGATAATCATTTCATTTCTGCTTTTATTTTCGGTGCTTTAGCTGGCCTTGGTGAATAAAAACTTTAAATTGTTCCTGAGCAGTTATCTGTTCAGTTTCACCGTTTTTTCACGATAATGTTTGGTTAATGTGAAATTAATGTCAATAAATTGTATATTTCATTCACAGTTGGAAAAAGTAATATCGTTAAAATAATAATAAGTTTAAAAAAATGATTCAGGAACTTCCAATGAACATGCTGGTAGTTTGAAAGCAAAGTATAATAGAGTCCTGCTTAGATCTGAAACATGTACTTACATCCAAAGTCAAAACGTTTGTTACATCAGTATTACCTCCCAAACCAGCAACAAAGGTTAAATTGGTGCAAGATATATCGAACTGCATGGATCGGATGAGAGCTGGAAAAAAAATTTATGTTTCATTTCGCATTGTACATTGTGCAATGTGGCGTATTCACAGGAAAAGACGCCCATCACAAGCATTAGAATCGCGTCCTAACATCCTATACTTTTTTAAAACTATTATATTTATGAAGTTAGTTCGTCTATTGTCTAACAATTAAATTAAGTCAGTGAATGAAAATTACAACTTCACCTATTTTGGATTTATTGATGCAAATTTGTCTATGTTGCACCATAGCCTGCAACTGCTTCCCATTTAAAACAATTTACTATACCGACCAGATTTTGATGTATAACTATGGATATTCGCATACATATTGCATAAAGACCGAGTGAAAATAATAGGATTATTTAAAAAAAACAATTTTTCTATTTGGTGGTAATAAATTCGCCTCAAAGGATCCTTATCTGCTAACCATGCAAAGTTTATCTGAGGTTACTGAAATACCGAGGTTTAATCTGAATTCTAGTTTTTGGATAATACTTACTGCATGATAATCCATTTCCAGAGTATGGACTGTTGCAAGCGCAGCTAAAGCTTCCAACATTGTTGGTACAATTTGCATTAGCATCACAAGGAGTCCCAGTGGTGCATTCGTCGATGTCTACATGAAACGAACGTTTATTAAATACAAATCGAATTATAGTACAAATGAACAACAGATTTAAAAATATTCAAACGTAGACTGGTAATATTCAGTTTCTTAGTAATAGTAGTTAGTGATCATATAAGTACTATATTTAGTTTCTGTAATACTGTATATATGAAAAATAAAGAATAAATTTTGAAAATATTTATTCAAAGCAGTCACTCTGGTTCATCATCAACGACCGCTATACGGCGCTAGTGATTCGTTGTCTCAAGCCAAATCAACATTTATTTGCTATATTCCATTTTGAAACTTTACAAGAAACGATTTACAAGTCAATAAATTTGCCATTTAATTTGTCCTGTCCTTTAATCTGTTTTGACTATTTGTTTTCTTAACGTTTACACGAACACACACTATCACAAACATTTAATGGAGAAATCAGGAATATTGTAAATGATACTTGATTACTTACCAGTACAAGCAGTGTAGGGATCTCCGTTGAATCCAGTTTTGCATAAACAAGTATGATTCAATAAACCATCTGTACAGTCTGCATTTGCTACGCACGGATTGGTTGAACAATAGTCAATATCTGGAAACAAAATATCAATAAACTCTCGAGTGACAATTTGGACATATAGAAGTTATGCACATTCAATGATCATTCTTATCTTGTACATTTGTTACACATATTTCATTGATTGATTTTTATCTCAACTCCTTTCTTGAATGAAACATAGGAAATATTTAAAAAATGCGTTTTCAGCACTACTTGAAAGTTTGAAATCACTTACCAACGCAATTAGTATTATCTGATGAATTAAATCCAGTATGACAGGCACATGTGTAGCTTCCAATCGTATTACTGCAGTTCGAGTTAGTTCCACAGGGTGTTGTCAAGCATTCATCAATATCTAGATGTAATTAGTTCAACCTCTGTTTTCAATATTGTAGAATTAAATCAAGAAACATATTGCAAATGCAACTACAAGAAACTAATCAATGTCAAAGTCTTGGTATTAGTCTATCCTGTCACCTACGTGGTTATAGGCACTGAGTTATGCAATAATAATATTGTACTGTACAGTACTGTACAAGTTGACATGGACCTTCAGATAAGGGGACACAGCAGTTAGAGGATGCAGTACAGAGATTTCACAGGCACTTGTACACTAAATTACACGATATTTTACCGAAGCGGGCCTTCAAACTCTCGGTTTTTCAATTCGGATGGCACCTCACTAGTTAACACTATTCCTACCCGTAACCTAACCAAACGTAAACAGATGGTTTTCAGATGGATCACACTACTAGACTAGTTCCAAGATTTCTAGGCAACAACTGTTCTCTGTCAGAGTGATCAGTTCCAATGATGATATAAATGTATTAACGCGAGTGAGCGTTGATAGAATACTAGACTGTAATCACCAGTGTTGATAACTTACCAGTGCAATTGGCGTAGGCATCTCCTTCAAATCCAGAAATACATGCGCAAGTATGATTCAACACACCGTCCGTGCAGACTGTATTTGCTCCGCAAGTATGGTTTACACAATGGTCAATATCTGAAAAAGCAATTTGTAATAAAAAATATGAGTAATAATGATAAAATTATAATTATGTATAAGTAAAATTCGAACTAAGATTCAGAGCATGACACACTCGGTGCTTATGACGCGATAGGAAATATTTTCCACCGAATTTTAGGAATTGGAATATCTCTTCCATTTCATAAATATAGCCAAACGAGCAGGATCAGTCACCTACACGGAAGACTTAATTACCGCTTATATAAGAGTTCGCTCGTATAGGACTTGGCCAAGCAACAAGAAAACAATACGTGATAATTGGATAGTATATTCCTACGCTTATTGCGTTCAAAGTGGGGAGGAATTATTAATGCAATTGCAATAAAATAAATATCGCATTCGAAATTTAACAGCATTTGTGAATGAATCGCGGGCCAGTAAGATCCCATATTTCTATTGGGCGAAAATTTCTACTCACAGGCCGCTGTAGGTTGCCGATTCCCTAACCTGCAGTCTAGGTGTGAGATCACAAATATCTTCTCCTTTCGGCCCCTCAGAAAACTGTACCAACAATGATATCAAAAATCGCGCTCAGGGAGTCTGGTTTGGAGTGGTTGATTTAGGTCACAATTGGTATCAGAAAAACGGTAAAGGGTCAGAATTGTTTGGGTGGAAACTGACCACCTCGAGAGATGAATATCGTTACGCTCAATGTAATTTGCAAAGAATTTTTTTGTGCTTCATCTATTATTCAGATTCTTCCGGAATCGTAAAGTAATTAATAAATTTGTTGAGAGATTTAAGTGACACCGGGGTGTGCTATCATTGTGCAACTGACAACCCCCTATATCGCTTTTAGGGAGTAATCCCAGATAGATTTCTTTGTTTCTATCAGGAACCTTATCATCTTCTTTCATTCGTTATTAGTAAAACGTTTTGTCAGAACGAAGGAGTGTTACGGTAAATTGAATTCTATGGGTGACTTCTATACGCCGGATATCACACAGTAAGGTGTGTGAGGGCCTCCATTAAATCTATTTTGAGGAAATCTGGGCTTTCAATTCGGAATTCCTATATAAAAGAGCCCCACCTTGGTACAAAACGATATTTGAAAAACATCACGCTATTAGTTCTATTCTCAAAACAATGGGAAAAAATAAGGTACGCACAATTACAGATGAATTGACTGGAAAGGTTATCGCAAAACTTCAATAACGATATCATCACGACAAAAATCGAAAATTGGTTATAAATATTTACTTCAAAGTATTCAGCTTGAATTCCGTGCAGACAGACGATATTGCCAAAACCCTACTAAGCCTATTAGTATTATTTATTTGAACGTTAATTAAATTTTACTCAATAAACTAACCTACAGAAGCCCTCCTGGTAATTAAACCCTGAAAAACCCATTCACCAATAATAGACTTTAATTTTCCTATATAATATATACTGTACATCATTCATAAGGATAATTAATTGATTGATAGATATCTACAGCTATATAATACAATATAGTAAAGTCGATTCATCCGAGAGTCAAGTGAATATGACATATATATACATATGACTCAAGTCAAGGCATGTCCCAGCTGAATTGCGACTCGAAGGGAACTCGAGTTTTCTGTCTGTGAATGGGATGATTTACTCACTATATTATTCGCATTCGTTCATAAGCGTTACTACTAACTATTCAGCTAGAGTATTCAATCAAACTAATAATATACTGCATGGGTGGAAAGGTGTACAGCAGGGGTGGTCAAACTTTTTAAGCCCATGATCAATCTCAAAGGCGAAAAAATATCGGTGGTCGAATTTAAACGTGTCTTATATAGTTGATAAACTAAACCAAATATAGAATAGATAATTCTCTTGCTATGAGAGGCCATTCGGAGGATTTAAATTAATTTCAAAATTACTAAATTAGTGTTTTCGAATGATTTCAAATTATTACTGGTACATTGGCTCGCAAGAGCAAACCGCAATGGCACGCCCAATGATTTACGTGGTATTTCATACTAAGAGTCTTCAAATACCTGTGCAAGTTAAGCCATCCCCAGTGTATCCAGGCTTGCATGCGCAACTGAAAGTTCCAGGCGAGTTTGTACAAATTGCGTTCGAGTCGCAGTTGTTCAGAGTTGAATTGGAACATTCATCGATATCTAACAAAATAAAATAAAATTTATCTTCCCAGTATATGAAGTATTGCTTTTCCAACTTCCACTTGAATGCATCGAAGTAAAACTGAGTTTCGAAGAGAGTAAAAATGACTAACAACCTTCGATACAGAGATTTATCGTAAAACACCCGACAAGAATCCACTCCTTGACGATATTCAGTAAAGGAAATGAAACCTTATACTCTACCGCCAGATTAATCGGTTATTTCATACTTCACATCCTAAATTTATTCGATGGCACCGATAAAGAAAATATACAGCTGTGATGCTGCGTTGGATAAGAGAAAACTTCAATTTTAAAACAATTGGGTAACAGGTTTCGCAAAATTAAAAAATTTTAGTAACTTGCTTGCGAAACGACTGCGCGGATAACACACTTATAGTATTAGTAGTACTAGTATTGAAACTGGACATACGGTAAACCCTAATAAACCTTATAAACCCTTAAAGAATATTTCACTGGTTTACGCATACATTCTTGAATTCATGTAGAACAAATACAACAAATTACTTAATTCTTAATTGAATATTTCTTAATGAATAGTTCACACTTACCCGTGCAGCTGAAGTTATAAATCTGTTGTAAATCCGCCGTGTAACCGCCCATGCATGTACAATTGTAGATCTCCGCATTGCTATGTATATTGGGGTTGCAAGTGGCGGGAGCGTTGTAGCAAGCATCACTTTGAGCGCATGGAGTAGTGGAAACTATTACATAAAGAGATTTTGAATTTTAAAAAAAATTTACAAGAATGAAAATTAAATTTGGTGATTTTTTTTACTTGATCTAAGTATGTTATTCTAAACTTTTTCCCAGCGTAGATATTTGCTCGCGCTAGCTATGTTATAAATCCACTGGCAAATGACCATAGACGACAATGAATTATTCAATGAAGTTGTATTTATCATTTTGCTCATATATCAGATATATGTATCAGATGTACATTTAATGCCCACAAAAGCGTCACTCAAAAAAAAAGCGATACATTGGTGTGAATCTAAAACATCAGATTTCATCTATTCGATCTGATGTAAAACCGGAAGAGGACATGGCATGTTAAGCTTTGCTTGTGTCGAGATATCTGGATTTGGAGCCCGCACGAATAAATCAATTCATCAACTGTTCAAACTTTACATTGTCTTTGGTGCTAAATACTTTTGTACGCAGTCTAAATTCTATATTTTTCCCGAGATGTATGAATGGTAAAGCATCAAAACCTTCGAGTAAAGATTGAGATTGGCGAATGTTATATAGTAATACTGTACTCACTTGAGGCGCTGACGTAGGATAGCAATGTAGAGACGTTGTTCCCGAAGACGCCGAAACTAGTGGCTAAAAAAAACATAACATTTAGTTTCAGTAGATCTCCGGTATGTTTTACTGATATTACATTTTTCACACAGGACATACATCAATAGATTTGAGACATAACTGTGCTGGTCACTAACTGTCTCAGCTCTTATAGATCAGTGGCTCAGAACCTTTTAAATTCCGTTCAACAACACAGAATAACGCGTTGTTTTACTTATTCATGAACAAATATCGATACTACGACCAACCACAGTCAGTCAATGAGAAAACATCAGGCTAAAATTTACAAATATAGAATAAGTAAATTCACCCCCTGGAAAATAAATTCTACTCCCTGGGGCTAAATTTAACTCTTGTTGGAAACTCCTGATGGTGGCGGGATGATATTGGCTTCATAAATTATTATTAATACGTTTTATGGAATACTCACGTCCTGATGCTACGTATCTTGCATAAATACAATCGGTGCCACATACTCCTGGTGCCGGTAGAGATTGAGCGATCACATAGTTCTGACAGAGGAGGAATCCAAAGATCCCGAGAAAAAGAAAAGTCGATCCGAGCGTCATTTTTGTTGTTGTAAACTTGAGGGTTGATTTCGATAAATTATTTTCTGCTAAGCAGTTGAAAAATAACAGTTCTTATATTCGCTTATATTCGCCTATTAGCTGTTCACGATAGAGTGATTTAGATTCTGAAGCTATGGTGTTATTTATATAGAAGAGGCACACCTTAAAGCGAAAAAATGATACGTTTTTTTCCTCTGTTTTAACCTCAGTGATGGGTGAGACGATTGCGCAACATTGCGCAGCCAAACCGACTTTTTTCGCTATGCTCGTTGCCCACGTACTTTTAACCACAGACGTGGCCACGCATTTACTGTTATATTACAAAATAGTACTGAGAAAGTAACTGAAATATATGATTCATAAGTATCTTCGTAAAGTTTACTACTATTTATTATACAGTTTACGT
Source organism: Halocynthia roretzi (assembly GCA_013436055.1). Taxonomy (NCBI): domain Eukaryota; kingdom Metazoa; phylum Chordata; class Ascidiacea; order Stolidobranchia; family Pyuridae; genus Halocynthia; species Halocynthia roretzi. The sequence goes on along the minus strand of QRAM01000098.1, from coordinate 149,048 downwards.
TTATTGCGTGTACAGGTCGAACCGGGGGTACTAAGGTTCATTTTCTCCGGTTAAAATTTCTTCAGAATTGTGAATGAAATCCTGTTCCCCTGAAGCTTCGATATTTTACACCAGTCAATTATATGTAATGCTCGTTAAGATAAATTTTTCTTGATGACTAATGGATAAAATAAACCCGTGACTATTTAACTAATTATGTCGATGTTTTTCGAAACCTTATTCGTCGGGAACCTTTGCTGCAAGATTACAGGTTATTATATCACTGTTCAAATCATTCGAGGAGTTTTCTCAACATTACCGTCCTAGTTCGTCTCTAAAAATGTTTGTAAACTTTGATGTCTTTGATTTTACCTAGATATTTATATCAATCAATTCTTTCCTATTTTGTGTTAAAACTAGCCGTCAATTTCGTCAATCTTCGAACAAATATTGTATCAAATCATCATGATGATAAGGAAAGGGGGAACCTTAATAAATCAAGATGAAAAATAGGGAATTCAGTATATAGATAAATGTACTGTAATTATACTTCAATGAAAATGGACAAGTGCTAATGTTTGTTTGTTTGTCTTGAAACAACGTCGCCATTTCTTGATAGATATTCACCAAATTTGGTATGAATGCATCTCATAATTATGCATGAATGAATAAAACCTAGGTACACGCTCCATCCTGTTTTGGAAAGGATTAAATCCTACTTTGAACACCCCCTAGAGGCAAAATAATAATCTGAATATATATATATAGTCGTCCCTCGCTATATCGCGGTTCACTTATCGCGGATTCGCTACACCGCGGATTTTATATAATATTATATTATATGCATTTTAATGTAATATGTTATGTATTTTATTTCGTAATAAATGCCGTGCCGTACAGTACTAGTATGTTTAAGCGCTAAAAAATTAAAAAATCCATGTGATTCATAATGATTCAAAATACGTTTAAATATATTCAAATAATTAATTAAATATGTGGTTTCTTCTTCGCTGAGTTTCACCTTTCGCGGGAGGCTCTGGAACGCACTAACCGTGATAGGTGAAGGATTTCTGTATATACCCATACGTTTTTCCGTTAAAGGCTTGTCTGGGCCAGGTTGGGTCGCTCTGCTAGTTAATTATAGAAGTAGAGTACTAAGAAAACATTCACATTAATCAAAACAATTCACCCGGTAAATGTCATAATTATTTGAAAAATGATTTACTAAAAAATATTGGTTTTATACTATACGCCTACGGAGCACATAATAATAAATCTTATTCGGAATAACAATAAAAATATTGATGTATTTGAAAACCGTTTAACTCACGGAAATATAAAGAATCTTGCCTTTCCGTGATAAGTCAGAAGATTCCATTACCGCGACCGGAACGCTATGCAAGAAGGAGTGTCTCCTAGCAACGTACACATGGATACAATGTATTAGTTACGACATTTTAATATTTCTTGTACGTCAGGTACGTTAGGTACGTCAGACGTTACATCCTTAAAGACGTTTCCTGGCGGCATGGTTATCCATATCACCCTTCCTCCCTTTCTGTATTTCTCATATAATATGTTTTTCTTACGGTAAAAACTACTAGACGCAGATTTAACGCTAGAATGATATTGGATCAAGGTGTTGTTCGGTTCTCAGTTGGGTGGCAATTTTGGCCTTACAAATTATTTATTCCTTCATTTGTCTATGCTACAAGAGGGCTAAACGTGTGCACTGTTTTTATCATTGAGCCTATAGTAAAGTTGGTTTCGTTTAACGCCATTTTAATCAGTTTCACTATCCAAGAACGTATTCATGGGGCCAACTGTAGTAGAACATTTTACATCACTTTCTCAGGAAAATTCCTTACAAAGTTTGCTTCATATTTCCGTTGCTAACCCCCACGATGTCGATACGACTTATTTCGAAATCTACTTGGGAGCGAAGGGTCAAAGCATAATAGGGTAGTAAGTTACGACTGGTTGTTTAAGATTTTATTCATTCGTGAGAAGAGATAACCTTTACTATTATATTCAACACATTCATTCAATTATGGCCAGTATTTCGCGATGAATGTTCTCCTTAGGTTTGTCAAAAGATTAAAATAACAGATGATCAACTGATAAAACTATCTTACATTCTTAGGAACCCAACCCCAACTGGGCATTCAATATATGATTTTCTCTTTAAAAACTGTTGCGCAATGACAATGCAATAACAATACCCCCAACCGATTTCACCGAATTCATTCGCTTTATTTCATTGCACTTGAATGAAGACGATTAATGGAAGTTATCATTCTGTTACAGCTTGCGGAAATAGTTTGAAATTGATCTAGCACACCCTCGCCTCTTCAATTCTATTGTCTATGTTACCGGGGGAAGAGAAGATGGTTTCATAATTGTTACGTTATTTGTACGCAATGTTCTAGTGTGCGTGAAAGAAAACGTTAGCGTGTAAGTGGAAAATAATGACAAGTTAACTATTTAGTGCTCACAATATATAATCATACTGTCTTTACAATTTCCCATATATTCGAAGAATTCGAATAATAGGAAAAACAGGCAATTAGATCACGTCATTCCCCTTAAGTATACGGTTTCATTTCTCAAAGCGAATTTCGTCATGGGGCTGATTACCGTCGAAGGTTCTATGATAACCTTTTGATCTCGCAAGTTGTTTTTCAATCTCTCCTAACTCTCAGTGTTACTATACGGTACTGGAGTTTCCGTAAATAAGCTCTGGGCCATTAATTGAAAAATAGGGTATGAGGAATGCAAAATTTATTAACAAATAAAACAGCCATGGGCTTCTTCTAATGTTAAAATGATTGAAGCAGCGAATGTATGCGATGTAATTCATTTTTTTGTATGTAATTGAAACTTTTGTATCCCACAATGTGAACATCTGTTCTAGATCGTCCAAAATTATGAAAAGACTATCCCTAATTTTCTATGACTATCCGTTCATTTACAGCGTTGTTGATTTGGTAGGGGGTACGGTTAAAATTGAAAAAAATTAAAAATTATTAAACAAGGACAAGCCTATCACTGTGTCCCTAACAGTTACCCAAAGCCTGAAAAATACCCTAAATCCATCACTATAGTAGCACCCTTAATTTTTGCTGGTGGTTGGTGATTGAAACAAATACATCCCCCGGGCGTTGTTTCGGAAGGGCTCATTTCCGGGAAATTCCTTTGCCGATGGTTTCAAACCATGTAACGGGAAAGGATTGGTAACGGATTCATTATAGTTTCCATTGGCTTACAATCAAAAGGAATTAAAATCGTTCTACAATTATAAGAACAAAACTTTAATAGAATTATATAGCGTGTAACCAGGCTTGACAAAAAACGATCGAAACGTTCTAAATCGAACCTCCGACTACGTCATAAGCTTTATCATTTCTATTCAATTAGGGCGTGGACGCTCTTACACGCACGATTGCAAAATTAAGGATGAATGACGTTGAATATTTTGCAGTAAAACAATTTTTGAACATTTCTCCTATTTATAGACGTGGGCATGATAAACCAATGGCGTAGGCAGTGATGGGGGAGAGAAAAGTTTCGAGTTACTCTGTGGTTAGGGAAGAGGGCAAAATACCGTGACCATTTCCTATATATCGTTAACTGAAGGATTTAATGAACAACACAATTTCGATTTTGACAGAGGGAAGCCATATATCTGGGTAAAGGTGTCAAACAGGCGCAAAAACGCTTGTTTCGAAAGAAGAAAGCACCTATGCCATTTTACGTTACGTTCATGAGCTGATGGGCGTTTAGTTGTGGAAAACTTAACATTCTTTCCGGATTATCATCACACATATATATATATATATAACAGAGAAGCAGTTGAAGTACTTAGCATAAGCATCCAGTTGATATTAGAAAAGGTCAGTAATTTTCACCAGTTAGAGAATTCCCGTGGTGTGCCTGCGCTCTGGGCGATCTTTTTTGAGAAAGTACCACATCCACGACCTGCATCGGGATATCACAAGTCACCACACCAAATTTGGTTCAAATCGGTCCAACTGTTTGGTCTGGATAACGTAAAACCGACAAACACATAAAAACATATTCACTTTCATTCATATAGTTAGATACAGGAAACCTTGGTTACCGTCATTGACGGGAAAAATTACTCTATTATCGTTGGAAAAATCTTCCTAATCCGTTTCAGATAAATTAAAATATTTCCCGTGCCACCGATCGAACTTATCCCAAAATATACCAGTGAAAAATATGTATCTACGTATCAAATGAACCTATGGGTGGGATGGTCGCCTACAGAAAATTAAAAAACTCCATACATTATTCCACTCACAACAAGAACTTACTTTCTTGGGATGAGATCAGTATTCCCTCACTATTTCTTATACATTTAGAAATAAATATTGGTCGGAATTTTGGTAGAGATCATATATATGCTCCACAGCTTCGGACGCCTTACAGAATTTTGCTTATAATCGGAGTTATAAGACCAAGCATTATGGAAATAGAGTCCATTTAAGTTCTTCTGGTGAGATTTTTGAATTTACTCCCGAAATTTTAAAAAAAAATTCCATTAAATAAATTTTGATCGTAGAATTGAAATTAAAACCAAGCTATTTGAACAAATCACCGATAAGTCAAATTCATAAGCCTTAACAGGTATCTGAAATTTGTTTAAAAAAATTGCTTGAACAGACTATCTCACCTAACTTATATTTTAGAATTACAGCACTGTAAATACCGGGTAACCTTGTAACGGAAAAATACAAATATATATCCCAGCTGAAAGGTGTAGTCTGTTTATCTTACATCTAAAATCAATCCCAAAGAATTTGGGTTCGTGGAGGGGGGACTTTCGGACATAATCCCAAGACCAGAGATAATAAATCTATCTTTGTACTCTGTATATCTAGATTTTCCACATCAGTTAAGAATTTTTGTAATTACTGTTGGAGATTACCTGCATTGTCCGAAAATATAGAACCACTTAGCCGGGGTGATATTTAAGGCATTACTATGGGGGTGTGGGGGATAGACGAGGATTTGGATTGATATAAACTTTCTTTCATTTTTTTATATATTATTGTATGGACTACAAACCAACTGAAAACAAGGACTTTCCCAAGTATTTCGTTTCTTCCTGAATGTGAAGTTTTTCAATTTCATATTTATAATAAAAATAACCTATTTTAAGCCCCATTATGAAGAAGTTCATTGTGTTCGTTTAGTTAGCAATGTGATATCCAGGATGTGCGATATTTCTGCAACAATATTTCCTAGAGCACTATTTTACTGTATTAATAACAAATGCTAATTAAATTAATGAAGGCATATTAATGAAAATTTCCTCCGAAGATTTATTTCTCAGAAGAGAGGCAGTTGGCTTCAACTGGAGGAAGTTTTATCCATGGGAGGAATTGTCTGTCACGGAGAGATCTCCAAAATGGGATAGAATGGATTCTGTAGACTATATCTATGTGAAATATAATATCAATACACGTAAATATACATGGGACGATCGCGAATTAAGACCACCTTTTCAAAGCGTGCATTGTATAGGCTTCAGTGGCTATATACATATAGACTACCGTACATATATTTACATTGCGTTTGGTGTCGATGCTGAAATATTGCCAGATTACTATTCAAAATGGAGAGGATTTGAGGGAACTTCGGATCGGAAAGAGAAGAATGTGACCCGGAACTTCGAGAACCACTACAAGTAGTATTACTCATACCTCATCTGATGTTTTTGTGGGTAATAACTCATAACTAAGGATTGTGTAGGAGGGACTGCAGTAAATCACGTTTTAAACGCACATACTTAAATAGACTATATCCGTGACCAAACATAATTATATTGGAATTAACATACTATGAAGAGTATTTAGGAGTTAAAAGTTAAAAGCTAAAATTCCAGTACCTAGCACTCCATCCAGAGCTCTATTCCAGGCGCCTAGATATGCCAAAACCAGAATACAAGGACGAAGCAAAGCACTTTTAAGGGTTAACCTAACCTAACCCAAATCGAATTCCATACCCTATTAGACTTAAGACCCCTGTTTTCTAATTTTAATTTCAAGTCACTCCTATAGATTTATTTTTTCCGGATTCAGACAAGTAATTAAATGAAACCTTTCATCAGTCGGGCAGTCACGCAATGCTAAATATTAGAATTGACTAATGTATTGAGATATTCAGATCCCACCCTAGGTAAACAAAGGTGAAAAACTTATGCAACGTCATGCTCTATAAAAAATGTGTCTGAATTTAATTCTGATGAATGAACCCAAAAAAGTCAACACCCTTTTAACAGGTTCTTCTTTTACATCACCACAGAGGAAATTGTCTGGAAATACAAAGGGTACAAATGATTCACAATAGGGCCTTATTATATCGTTTTGATCAAAATCCTGTAAAATAGCAATTACAAAAGAAAACATATAATTCAATACTTTATTACTATAAGAGAAAAGCGCGATGAAGATTTATTGGACAGCGCCCTAATGTAAATTGGATCCTCTGTATAATAATTATCCCGTATATGAGTGTTCTCATTACGCATTTCCCTCGTGCGAATATATCAATGCGATTCATTTTAAGAATTGACAACATTAAGAGCACGTTGGCTCGAAGTCGAGAGACCAGGTGAATTACCTCGACCTAACCGCAGTTCGAGCAATGCGTACATTTATTTTAAGAATCTTTCACCGGATCAAAACAGTTCGAAATTTCAAAGCTACCCGATGTCGAGATAACGAGCTTTTGCTGTAATCAAATTTACAATCCTAGAATATTAAAACGATTTTGTAGAAAGGCATTTTTGTGGCTCCGTGGTCACATGTTGGGTCAAATTCGAGGTTCTGTAACGGATTTATGGAAACCCCATTGAATATTTATTCTTTTTAGGAATTTTTATGAACCTCTGGCGAAGTTCGGACACGCCATCTATCGGTTGTTAGAACCGTTCACTAGCTCTGAGCAACTCTCTCTAATCCCTGGTCTGATGCAACACATAGAAAGTAATTTGGATACCCTGGAACGCCATCTACCGGACCGAATATCATATTCTTGATCAGAAAGATACTGATGGTACAGAGCTATACGTCATGTGACCTTCCCAACGTGTCCATAGGTTCTATTCTTCTCTAAAGAAAAGACCGTGTACAACCTGACACACACACACACAAACAAACACATAATAGTTAAGATACGATATGTATGTCGTATATATTGTAGAAATTCTTTTGGATTCATTACTATAGGAATAGTGTTAGCATTTTATTATGGAGCTACATTCATTCCTGCAACGATTATTCCAGACCCCTGGGACTGAGTTCCTTCGACCTTGTTTATCAAAGATAGATATATTGACGTAGAACGATCCAGTGATAAGTGTTTCCCAAACCGTTTATACCGCCAGACAGACGCAGGTGTGGCGCAAATCTATAAATAGTTTCCGAATAACGCTTAGGCTTAAGGTTAGTTTATCAGTTACAACTTGAAGGCAGATATTCCGAGTCAAAGTTCACTTTAAAAATGTGCCATGGCCTAAAAAGGTTTTTAAAACCACTCTTATGAGGAGAATGGGAATAATAATTGGATATTATTTCTTCTTTATTTCTCTAGCTTCACGAGACCTGTTACATACTTCCAAGGTGGTTGCTATGACGTACTGTTCTGTTGACATGCAACATTCGTTGGTTCGCAACGAACCGATAATAATCAGTATAGAGAAATTCGTCAAAACCAAAAAATTCGATCGGAATAATGAAACAGTTTGAAAAATAACAAATAAACAATTTAATCCATTATTACTGATTTCAACGTCAACAATATACTGAAAACTTATTGTTTGTTTCTGCTACAGAATGGAGATGAAGGAAGAGTAGATAAACAAGACTTTTATTTATTTTTTTCATGCTATATGAACCTCTATATATATTTTCATTTTCAAATTAAAGTATAACCGGGGCAAAGAAGGATTCTTTTGTCATTGATGAACTTTAATCTCGCTTCAGTAGAAACATTCGGGGGAATTTAATTCACGACATTCTGTTCTTACAGAATAAGTTATTATATTCATAGCACGCAATGGAACGCTAGCTAGATCATAAGGATCTTGTACTGGGTAGCGTGAGTGAAGGAAGTTATTTTGCAAGACTTTGTTTTAATTAAACTTATACAGAACAACTTCGCTATACCGTGATCGTTTGGGTCCATAAAATATCATCGCGTTAAATAGGGATTTAGCATTAAACTACTTAATGGAGGTCCAATGACCCATCAAGTTACATTCAAATTCGCTGTAAATGTGTAGTCTATGAAGTCCGTGTATATATATTTGAACTGATCTTGACTATGTTTGCTGCTAAATACAGATTCCAGAGTCACCCAAGATGTCATTTAGCTAACTCGACTATGACTCGAATGATTTGAAAATATGTTGGTTGGATGGTTTGTTGGTTGGAGATTGGATTCAAATGGTTGATAGGCAACTTTAAAATCAAAATTTAAAGGGAGGATTGGACTACAAGGGCCGAGCAGCTTTTCAGATTACATTGCCTACTTGCTCATGATATATAAAAAACTTAGTCCCATGTATAACTTGTACCACAGATTAATATTTTCTTGGAAATATACTATGATACTAACGTGAGATTTATACTCGACTGTATAAGGTAATACAGTACGGTAGAAATCATTAACTCAGCCGTATTATGGTTTCTGATGCCTAATGAGCATTATTAAATAAGTTTTACTTTCATTTATGCTCAACTTCGACAATGCTGGAATTTTATTGCATTGTATGCGTCTTATATTAAGCGGAACTTGATCGTAGATTGTTTCTTGCCTTTGATATTTATTCCTACAATGATTATTCCTACAAATTTTTGTCAATCCTAGAACCTAAATTTAAAATTGGTATCTCGTGAATATTTAAGTTTGAGTGCACGATGAAGGCTGTACTATTATTCCCACTATTGCTAATAGCCGTTTCGATGTTTGAATTCACCAAGTCTCAGGCATCGATTCCCTGCGAAACCTGCATATATGGAGTGCTGAAATTCTCTGGATGTAAGTAGGAGTTGTAAAAGTATAATATGTATATTATAATATTTAATCAGATGTAACTTTAACTCCAACTTTGTATATATATTATATATTTTTTAACTTGTATTACTTTTATTATTTTTTAGCTAGAACATTTCCAAACTTCTTTGAAACCTTGGCGGATGCGAACGCCGAATCGTTTGGTAAGTACGATAAGTTTTGTATGAAGTTGTCGACCAAACCTAAGCAAGTTGTTTGTTTGTAATTTTATGGTCTAGTGAAAACTGCCAACGAAGCATGCACAACATATAAGGAACAAGCGTGCAACACATCTACAACATCATTCTGTACTGGTGTTCAAAATTCAACAAACGTCTATACATGTGACTGCTTTAGTGGTTATGCATCTCAAAGAAGAACGCTTGACTTCTTTTGCACAGGTACATGATCTAAGATTTATCGAGATATTTCAGATGATTCTGCCTTTTTAGATCGTCACATGCTTAAGTTAAGCCATTTTACTGATTTAAACAACTTGTGACCGTGGGATAGGAGGTCTTTGAAGAGCCTAACTATTGGACAATCATACGTGTTTAATATTACTAAGCAACTGTGTCTAGATAGATATAGGTATACTGTACACTTCCATCAATCTGGTCCTGAATCCTGAATTTTTGATTTGTGGTCCGACATTATTTATGCTCATGTAGGCTCTAATTTATATTGTTACAAGAATGCAGAGGTTCCCTAGAATATGAGGTTCCAAGCTACAGCAGATGTATAAATCCGTATACACTGGTACAGCCGCAATGTTTTTGACATCTAGTCAATTCGAATTTAGTATCATCGTTAAGGCCAATATACATATCGTATTCTTATTCCAGTGACCTACACTCTATAGATGGGCGGTAATAGCCCTGGTAATTAGAACGCATTACACAGAGTACGTACATCCGATATGCCAGCTAATATTCATTAAAGTTAGAAGGCATGTCAGTGGTCACTGAGTGTATTACCCATTATTTACTTTGGTAGGATACCTATAACGTCAAGGGCCACTACATTGTTATAATAACCGCTTGAGCCCATTAGAATTCTGTCAATGACTTCAGGATTACCATCTCAATACAAGAGTGTATCACTTAGAAGTAATTTATGGATATAAGATATCTGCATTTGAAGTATAGGTTTCAAGCACAATTGTCCATCACTAGAATGAGCAAGCCTCCATCAATCCCAACGAGTGGAATAGATCAACTGACTACAGGCTAAGAATCATTAATATTAAATATATTTTTCATTTAGATATCGACGAATGTAACGCAACAAGTTCGAACAACTGCAGCACGATGGCCAACTGTACAAATACTGTTGGAGGATTTCAGTGCGAATGCCAAGTTGGCTACACTGGCAGTGGAACAACCTGTACAGGTATAAGCTACACATTTATCCATGCAGTGTTGCTGAAAAGTAAAATCCAACACCTGCACATACAGAATATACAGAAAATACTCTTAAGTGAAGCCAACGAATATAAATTTCATTCACATTTGTTGGTAGTTTCTATAGCATTATGGTGACTCGATATAGTGAAGTTATATTTAAACAAAAATTATTTGGAATAAATTAATGACTATTAGTAGGATTTCATCCCCTCCGTGCCCGTGCTTTCTTTGTTGGCTCATTTTTCGGTAATGAATCTGGACCTCCGTGGTAAAGATCTGCTGAGAAAGGGCCACATATTTTCAATTCAAATGACAATTGAAAATATATTTCTAATTCATTCTTAATGTTTATTCAAACGCCCCATTTGAATTCATTGACAAATCACCTAATATAACAACTCAATCTACAAGATGAGCATTCCACCATAAAAGAAAAATATTAAACGAGCGAAAGTTTTCCATTCTATTATTGTTGCAGGTCATATAGTTATAATAATATTTTATTATAGCTTAGGGATAAGATATATTCTATACAATATCCATAGAAAGTATTCAGTAATTGACAGTAAGAGGGATTTCTGATCGGTTATCGGGAATGACACCACTAAGGGTATTTCCAACTATTTCTCTATGTAAACATTTGAGACAAATTTGAGAAATGGCAAAATCACTATATATAATACATCATGTACATCAAAATTATCCAAGAGCGTATGCTAAGGATCAAGAGATCAGGTCTAATGAGACTAAGGTTAAGCAAATTTGACCATCATACAACTGATGGAGAAATACATGAGAAACGTACATGCATTAATGAGTACCGTGAATTTATCAGATTAAATATCAAATTGTGAACTCATTATAAATGTGATTTAAAAGAACAATATATTATCCACAATAACTTTTTATGTATTATTCTATATTTCTATTTTGTGATTTTAAAGAATTTGACGAGTGTACTATAAACGAATGCAGTGCGAATGCAACATGCACCGATTTGTTCAACGATTTCAGCTGTTCCTGTGTGGATGGTTTTGAAGGAGATGGCAAAGTCAACTGTTCAAGTGAGTATTCAAATTAAACTATCATTGCTTCTGCCCGGGAACCAATCTATTACGAAAACTGAAGTCCGAATGTATTTATATTTTCAATGTTAACTAGGTATTCTAAATGAAGTGATCACTTTTTAACATAAAAACAATTCAATTTAATAGTGCAGTGTTTCAAAAGCATTATAGTAGTACTTGTAGTAATTTGTGACACTGTTTTATTAAGATATTGACGAGTGTAACCTGGGAACAGACACTTGCTCTAATGACGCACAATGTAATGATACTATAGGAAGCTTCAATTGCACATGTAATTCTGGTTTTACTGGTGATGGACAAACTTGCACAGGTAAAAATGCAATATTAGAACATTGAAATAAATGTATTAACCTAAATAAGTTATAATTGCATTTTATGCCGTAGTTGGAGTTCATCATACATTGTATAATACGATTTAAGGAAAACATCTCGTCATTAAAACTCACTGACATGAGAGTCAACCAATCCTTATAGTGATTAGTCAAACAATTCCTCTTTACTACAGATATAGTGGACTGCCCACCAGCGTCTAACTTCTCCGCTAACGCTGTTTGCACGGATTTGACCAATGGTTTTCGTCTTGAGTGCAACGCGGGATATACTGGAGATGGAAATACATGTACAGGTAGGTTGTAATGGTCACATAGATAGTGGCGTACCTACAGAAAATAGCTGCTTTATGGCAAGCACTGAAATCTTTAGCATAACTATACCATCATATCAACTCAAAAATACAAGTCAAACCCATTGATCGAGTAATTTTTCTCTACAGATATAGAGGAATGTAACAACATGAATACTTGTCACGAGCAGGCTAATTGCATGAATACGCCTGGATCATTTCAGTGCATGTGTAACAGTGGATATACGGGAGATGGAACTCAGTGTGATGGTATGTTAACAACAAATAAGGAATTTAGATTATTCTGGAGCTGTCAACAAGTACGTGTATTAGTATGCAACTTCCAGTTTTCTACCCTGTTATATTGCAACGGGAGAATAGGGCGAACGATAGTTGGTTTTCAAAAGAGGTGATTCCTCGTATGCTCCTCTTCAATGTTGTTTTGAGGAACGACCCTGGTCTAAGGGAAAACCCTGTATTTATCGTTGGCTTATGTTTAGATCAGTGTAATTGTATTTTATTGATTTAGATATAGACGAATGCATGGATTCGCAAACGTGCGATACCAACGCTAACTGCACTAATACTGCAGGGAATTTCACCTGTGAATGCAAGACCGGGTTTACAGGCAATGGATCTTCTTGTTCAGGTAATGTTATGTGGATTCCTTAAAATTTCAACTCAAGGATAAATAATATAAAATAATTACAGTGGACGTTGCTTATTGTGATCGCTTTGGAACAGTTTATTTTTGATAACAATAACTGGCTATAACATATAAATACAGTATGATATACAGTGAACACAGCTTAGTGTAATCGCTTTTAAACAGTCCCTTTTCGATAACAATAAATAGCTCATAACATTGAGTGAGGGAATATGATATAACTATGCTTTGGATTGATATTGATAGCAATACCCAATTGATAATATTTTCTCGATAATAATAAATGGCGTCCATAATAATATTTATATAACACATTAGATTAAAATTTATTCAGACATCAACGAATGCTCTCTCAATACGACCGACTGTGACTCCAATGCACAGTGTACGGACAACATAGGGAACTTCAGCTGCGCATGTAATTCAGGTTTTACAGGTGATGGGAAAAGTTGTACAGGTATGTAGTTTTAAATTCAATAAGTTTAAAAAATACAAAAATTAATATATCTCTCTCACTCCCTCTCTCTCACCTTGCCACTCTTTATTTATAAAATCAATCCGATATTGACGAATGCTCCCCAAATTCGAATGCTCCCCATGTGACGAACGCACAGTGTAAGGGTGAGGGGCAAGAAACCCCTGCATTAATCTCTTGCTCATGTTAAGATTAGTTGTAGTTAATTAGTATCAGTTAATTGTATTTTATTGATTTAGATATAGACGAATGCATGGATTCGGAGACGTGCGATACCAACGCTAACTGCAATAATACTGCAGGGAATTTCACCTGTGAATGCAAGACCGGGTATTCGGGCGATGGAATAACTTGTTCAAGTCAGTTCACCTTCTATTAGCAATAGACGAAATTTGGAAATTTTCATAATGAATGATTGTATATGTTAAGGTGGTGCATCAAGGAAGGAAATGGTTGGATATCAGTTGCTGTTTATCGTTCTGATGATCATCATCCTAAATAAACACATTGTGTTATCGAGTTAATTTTCAAGAGTTATTGAAAAAGACAGCGGAATACCGAATGATTGCTTCTTTTTGACTATTTAGGGAATGCATTGAAATGATTGTATTAGTGTTATGAAAATTATTTATACAGTAGACCATTCTGCATCGCGACTTCCCCCATTCACAGGGTCGGTAGGGATTTTTTGGAGGTTATGCCACAGACGACAAGCGAAGGCTAGCTAGCTCATATATTCATATAATATAAATATTACTTCATAGTTATCATGTATTCTATTTTTAATGCCATAAATATATTTACAATAATTTTTAATCAAGTTGAATTTGCAGAGATAAATCCATTACTCCATAGGTCCCTAACCTTCGCGATGTGGAAGAGTCGCCTGTATATTATTGCAGTATCATATTTTTAATTCACAAGGTTTGACTACCGGTAATCGATAATTTTTTTTAAATGATCGGACTGGTTTTATGATAAACTATTCTATTTCCTAATTTTTCCTCTGTTTTAATATTTGAAAATTGAAATGAAAATTTCACTACAAAACCATCAAGAAGGCGTTGAACAGCAGCTAAATTATTATATTCAATAAAATAACAGACAAAATACTTGTAGGTTTTCGCTTCCTAGCAATCTATTAATGCATATTGGCACAAACCAATTGCTCAATACTTTTTGGATTGCAATGTTATTGCTACAGCGCTCTGTATACTTTTGTTACCAATGATAATCAGAAAATAAGAAATAATAATAAATAAAACAAACCCAGATGTTTCACATGCTGTACCCTCAATAGTGACAATATAATTTTGAATGGAACTGTGGAATGTTATACTCTATTTTCAAGCTGTATAAAAGCACTGTATTTTGTCAACTAACAATATTATTGATTGTTATCACACCTCTTAAGTAATATTATGCTTCCGCTATTTTCGGTTCAATATGAGAAATAGTCTTCTAATAATATTTATTCAGCTTTCTGTAGTTTCATCCCTATTACCAGATTTTTTTGTAACAATTCGACTGAATTCGTTATGGTATTTCTTCTATTGCATTCTTAGACTTTTTTAATTGGTTTAAATAAAAATAAATTTAGAAAAAATGTTGTTAATTAATTCCATGAATAGTGATGAATTAAACTGGCATAAAATATTCCATGGAGGATTGTACTGAAATAAATAAATAAATAAATTTCAGTCCAAATTCCGTTCATAACTAAACCTAACATTGGAATGGAATTTGTATTTTCGACTTTTAGGAGGTAAAATACATGTGTCAGAGGTGAAATAGAGATTACTATAGAGAAACGAGAGAAAGCGGACAATTACGCACGACCATGGATCCAAATATGTCGTATTAGTGATCCTGCATTAATATATAGCTTCATTATTCGAAATAATTATTATTATTATTCATTTCATTGAAGGAGATTCATATCTCTATCAAAGGCGGCATAATTGTAATTTCTCAGTACAGTTACCCAGATACCCGGTTTGTTTAGATTATATATCTTAATAGATATTTAGCTCGCTTCAGAACGGGCTTCGACACAATAAAACAATATTGAAGATACGTCACACACAAGTTTTACTGTATCTATTACTCTATTTAATAGTGTTATTTTTTTGTCTTGGCAACTTCGCCCTTTCTCCATGGAACTTTACCAAATGACGATCAATCTTCAGACACCAGAAACCCCATTAGTTTCAGTTGCTGAATACTTTCTTTAGATTTCTATATCTAATATATTTTTAATTTGCTATATTATAAAATATTTACATAACCATCAACAATAATAGGGTAAAAATCGTATGCTCTTTTCTTCAAATATATCGTAATGCGCGTCTTTTGTATTGAGTTTGTTATATTCTATTCCATGTTTTGTTATTATTATAAATTGGGAGAAGAGTTCAAATAAACATTATGAATGAATTTGAAATATTACTGACATTTCAAAGGCATTAAAAAATCTATTCAATAAAAGGATATCAGTTCAACGCGGAGGTATAAAACCCAAGAATCTGTACAAGATACAATTGCCGAAAGCATGAAGTCAGGAACAACGCACGTATGTATTTCTGTCCCGAGTTCTGTTGCTTGAAGTGGTAAACATGGAGGTTCGGAGCCATGCAGATAATATATTGTACCACTGCTGATAGTTCATACTTGCAGCTAGTTAGTAAATTACTACAAAGTTTTAACCTTTACACGGTTAAGTTCACCTTCCCTGGAAAAGTTTGTGCAAAACCAGATCTGGTCCCATGTATGATATATATATATATTAGAATACAGCACCACACTGAAGTGCAAGCAAGACATCTACAGTACAGTCAGCAATAACAAACTCAAAATTTCTAAAGCATGTTTCGCTTTGCTTTGCTGGATCATAGTGATTTATATTTCCACCATAAAAGATGTCGCACTACTAGCGTAAGGTTTGATCTGTAAAACTGTTTTGAGGTAATTCAATATGACTAAAGTAAGTTCTACTTTGTTCTGCTGTATTATTGTGCTTTATATTGGTGGCATAAATGCTATCATCATACCGTCTCCCGGCCCCTGCTCGGATTGTACTTTGGCAAGATATATAGCGATTGGACGTGAGTACACTATTATGTATATGTATATGTATATGTATACTTTCATGCTTCAAATCCTAATTATGCAGTGTTACATGTTAAATACTTCGTGTTGTCGACTCAAAGGTAGCAAATAAATCTGACTATAATTCATGTTTGCAATTCCAGCTGCCTCTTACGGTGTTTTCGGTACAACAGTCGAAGAATTGTTGAGCTACTTCACTTTTACTAGTAAGTATATTATTCCGTACACACAAAAGAGGAAGTTTCTGTGTTTGATCGAAAACCGAAGGCCCGATAAAATTCTGGGGAAAATCACTTTTAAAAAAGAGCATCATTCCCCACTAGCAATGGCCTTGTAGACGTGTATTGAGGACAGGCGGATAACGCAAGGTCAGATCGCTCTGTTAGAATATGATATTGTACAGGCGCACGCTTCTCCCACAAAGCTTTTGTCATTCGTTAGTTTTGGTATTATTCAGGGCGTGTTGAAGTAGCTGACTAAGACGGGCAGTTAGTTAGGAATTCTGTTTAGTGTAATAAGATAGTTTTGGTATTATTCAGGGCGTGTTGAAGTCGCTGACTAAGACGGGCAGTTAGTTAGGAATTCTGTTTACTGTGATAAGATAAACGGAATCACGTAAATGGGAAAGAGAATTCACTCATGACATAATCGGTTACGACAAGACGTGATGTGATTACTTTGTGCTCTTTTTCTTCGAAAAATGAGAGGTCACAAAATTCATACATGAAAGAATATCAATTTTACATTGAATGAAGTGTTTTACTAAATTCCGCACTTAGAACTGTAACTAACTTGATCAACTACTTCACAGAGGGCGACAAGTCATTACTAATTATTATGCTAAATGTATTGATTTTATTATTAATGTAAACCTAAAAAGTGAGAAATAATGCTGTAAATTTTATAATAAGATTTCTCGGATCCATGCAGTCAAAGTGATGCATGTTATAATGCACCAGCTCAATGTAACGGTATAGAAAGTCACACACAAATTTACAATTGCACGTGCAATGAGGGATACTCGAAAGATGTACAACAAGTTTACAATTTCAGTTGCTCAGGTAAAAAATGATTCAAGATTTCATTCTGACAATAAACCCCTGATTTTATCCGACCTAGATTCCTAGATTTATATATGACGAAATATTTCTCTTCAAGATATCGACGAATGCATGGACAACACTCACGATTGTAGTAACTCTTCTTCGGTAATGTGCGTCAACACAATAGGGAACTTTACGTGCTCTTGCATAGATGGGTACAGTGGAGATGGAGTTAATTGCACTGGTAACCATGTTTCAATACGATACTTTTAGGCATAGCTAATAATTCAATCAACTTTACCAGGGGGTCAGCTTGAAGTTGATATACTGATGAGGCCTTAAACCTAAAAAAAGCCAAAAATCTTATGCCAGCACTAATCACCACCCAGCAATTACTAAACATTAATAAACATTCCAATACATATAAGATAAATATAAATTTTTATATAATGTTAAAATGTTTCTCTTCAAGATATTGACGAATGCATGGACAACACTCACGATTGTATTAACTCTTCTTTGGTAATGTGCGTCAACGCGATGGGAAACTTTACGTGTACTTGCATGGCTGGGTACAGTGGAGATGGAGTTAATTGCACTGGTACCAATGTTTCAATGCGATACTATTTATTTATCAGTTACTTCAATAACAATAGAAGTTGTAAAATGAGAGACAGTTTCCGTATATTACCACGATCTCTTAATATTTAGATATAAACGAGTGCGGTGATGGAACACACAATTGTACCATGACGAACGGAATCTGTCATAACACTATCGGAAGTTTCGAATGTGGATGCATGGTTGGATTTACTCTGGATGGTGGAAACTGCACAGGTATATATATACACGTTCACCATTAATATCATCCATAGCTGTCAAAATTTGAAATCCAACTTATGCTTTATAACCCCTTAAATTAAACTATATTTCAGTGGCATAAATATACAATGAAAAGTCCCAGAACTGATAAAAATATCATATTTATGCATCGTTCTAGATAGACATAATCCATATATCTAATCCTATTTCTCTTTAAGATATTGATGAATGCATGGACAACACTCACGATTGTAGTAACTCTTCTTCGGTAATGTGCGTCAATACAATAGGGAACTTTACGTGCGCTTGCATAGATGGGTACAGTGGAGATGGAGTTAATTGCACTGGTAACCAGGTTTCAATACGATACTTTTAAGCATAGCTAATTAATTTAATCAACTTCCAACATATACCTTTTCCAGAAATTGTAGAGGATACTACAGCTGAAATGGCTACCACCATACAAGACACAACACAAGAGACAGTAACAACAAGTGCAATAAATAGTAAATTTCTCTTTTTAGTATCCACGTATTCAGAATTAAATGTAAAAGATCAAGCGTGAAACTGAAATACCTCATACTCTTTTAACAGTTACAACAGCAGTAGTAACGGCTACAGCAACCACGGATACCGCAGCATCAACAGTGACGGGTGAAACAACAATAGGTGGCTTCTAATACTTCAATATATTTCTTGAGTAGCAGAATCTATATCTTTAAAATCCCTTTTTCTGTGCTACTGCTTATAGTGGGTAAATGAGCCAATGTTAACAACATTGAGACTGTAATAGATTATCAACAATGAAATGTCATTAATGTTACTAAGATTGGTTTGATACTATTGAAATATAATTTTGTTTAAAAAAATACAGTTATCGTAGAAACGACAACAGCAACAACTGACACCGGAGCTACTATCACTGTGACATCAGCAACAGTCACAGCCGATAACTCCACTCAAATCTTAGCAACTGACGCAACAGGTATCACAACTGTGCCATCAGCAACAGTCACAGCCGATAACACCAATCAGACAATAGCAACTACTCAAACAGGAACAGCTAGTAAGAATTTGATTGACATATTAAATAATATAAGGATAAATGTAAATAATTACAGTATTTTATCTGATGAAATATATCCTTATCTTTATCTCGAGTTAATTCGTGCTAATAAGGTAATGAATAGAGTTTACGAGAATTTGTTGATTCGTTCTACAATAGAGCAAATATACCGTACTCCAAATCTTTTCAAGGAAAATCTTCAGTATGTTGATGCTTCGTTATAATGATGGAAAATATAGTTATAGCCACTGCGTGTAGTGGTCCAACCGACTGGAAACTCATGGGAATTTTATCGTCCCATAATTTCTTCCTAAACTATAGAATTAAGGATTATAATATTTTACTCCAAATATCCCAATCATAAATAATATAACATTTTATTTATTCTAAATATTTTACATCACTCAATTATTTTACCAGCAACAACATGGGACAACAGGAAATACAATTTCCTCAACAACTAACTTTTTTTTAACTTAGTTTAACTGAATAACCCTATATAGTCTAGTCACACATAGTATGCATCTTTCTAAATTATTTTCATTTATAGATGAAACAAGTGCTACAACTACTGCTGAAACTCTAACAACTACTCCTACTACCACTGCTACCACAACTTCAACTGGTAAAGTAATTAAAATTCAGTCAAGGATCATCAAGAGCTAAGAATCTACTTTTTTTAATTTTTTAACAGGGTTTTCGGTGAAAGCTAGTCTTCCATGCCAAGCCATTATATTCGCTGCACTGTTGAGCCTCATTGAATTTCTGATGTTAGATTAGCTTCAAGAATTTAGTCGTTGATGATCCTCAATCCAAACCTCATTTATTTTTTAATACATAAGCATATTGAACAATATATTTTATATATAAAATAGTGCCCAGCGTTATGAAAGAGAATTCAAGTAATCATGTTCGAATCAGTGCATGAAATTTTAGTTTTGCCAACAAACTTCTCTATTTCCTTTAAAAAAGTATTGATAATAAATAACTTTAACTTTATGATGGTTATGACGACTCGTTATGCAAATATACCTCGTATGTATACAAGTTCTGAACATTGCGGTTCTTCTACAATTATTCCAAGAAAAACTTTACATTATATTTTGTAATACGAATATGTTTTTATCATTGTTTTGCTTATATTATATGATGCCTTTGAAAATGTATTCAACTTCAATTTAATTGTTGGTTCACATCATTGGTTTACATACAAGTATAATATACTGCACTACAAGGAGATCTAAAGAAATTTCGAGTATAAGATAATTCGAACTTTGGTTAGCTCGAAGTAATCCATCTGGGCCACTGGACGACTTAGAGCTGATGACCTTTTGTTTTATTATTATTATTATTATTATTCAAGGTATTATATTTCACTATTCTTAATCTCCTATCACTATCAAATGTGAATAAATTGTGAATTTTCAATGCGCAGTCCCTTATCACAACAGACGTGTTTAATTAAATTACGGTTCATTATAGATATTTCTCTATCTTTAGAAATTTCTGAAAGGGTCATTGTCGAGCCATAAAACATACTATTAAAGATTTATATAACCATAGTCTCACTTTATCCTGGAATGAGGCATGAACAAAGAAAACTTGAGCCGGATTCGAAGTGTGGTGAAATACTACCTTTGTCATCTCTAACCCCTTGGCTAAAATAAGACTGCAGATATATACCAATAAGGGTTTTCCTGTTAACGTCTTCAACCGCTTACCCGAACTAGGCTCGAATGATGTCATTCACAGACTACGAACTTCGTTACGCTTTTTGGTTTAAATGGGTCTGATTCATCCCTCCGAAATAGCTCTGACGAAATGTCTAACAATTTGCGTGGTATTTTACAGTCTAACTCTAAGGTGTGGCAGATAAGTCAAGCGAGATAATTACCATCAACGCAAACTAATCAGCTTTTTATCCAGCTATTCTTTAGTGGAAACTAGCATAAAGTTTGATCTGTAAAACTATTATCAAGTAATTTTAAGATGTCTAAGGCAAGTTTTACTTTGTCATGCTGGCTTATTGTGCTTTATATTGGTGGCATAAATGCTGTTGCATTACCGACTCCAGGTCCCTGCTTGGATTGTACTTTGGCAAGATATATAGTGAATGGACGTGAGTAAATTATTATATATATATAAAGTATATCATACATAAGAAGGAAACAGTATACCTATATGTGTGTACGCTCACCTTCTAGGTTCCTTGGCCTATTTTAATTTAAAATTTTTGATATTTAGCTATAATTATACAGGTATGCAACATCACATTCTGATATAATATCGTTCTTTTCTATCTTACCTGGCTTAAAATTTTCTGTACTATTTGCTTAACCAACCGTATAACGAATTACCGAATAACCGAGTAATATTTTGCTACGATTATTAACCTTTGATTACGACTATAATTCATGTTTGTAATTCCAGCTACCACTCTCGCTATTTTCGGCAGTACAGTCGAAGAATTGTTGAACTACGACAATCCAATGAGTAAGTATATTAATCCGTACACACAAAAGAGGAAGTTTCAGTGTTTGATCGAAAACCGAAATGTTGATGTCAAAAATTTGAAATAACTTCATAATAGTGCTTGAATGTGGCTATTTAATTTGTTTTCTAGGCCCGTGCGGCAAAAATTCTACTTAGTGTCGGATAGATTCTGATCTACTCCAGATATGGTCACCATGTTCAATATTTCGTCATCTTACTGGGTTCGGGGCCTGAGCACGTCCGCAGAGAAAATTCACTTTATATGACATATTTTACAGGCACACGCTGCTCCCACAAATCTTTTATCATGCGTCGTTAGATAAATTTTCTCTCTGTTTTTTGGTATAATTCAGGGCGTGTTAAAGCAGCCGACTGAGACGGGGATATATGTAGTTATTCACTTTAGGGTAATATGATAAACGGAATCATGTTAATAGGTAAGAGAATTCACGCATCACTCACCCCCGTTACCACATGACATGATACCTCTGTGCTCTAGTTCGTTACGAGTGAGAGGTAACAAAAATTCATACATGACAGAATATCAATTTTATTTGACTGTTTTTCTAAATTCTACATTCGGAACTATAACTAGCTTGATCAACTGTTACACGGAGTACAACAATCCATTACTAATTATAATGCTAAAATTAATAGTTATAATGTTACGCTTAAAAATTGAGAAATAATGCTGTAAATTTTTATAATTAGTTTTCCCCGATCCATGCGGCCAAAGCAATGCATGTTATAATGCACCAGCTCAATGCAATGGCCTTGGCCTTGGCCTTGTAGACGTGTATTGAGGACAGGCGGATAACGCAAGGTCGGATCGCTCTGTTAGAATATGATATTGTACAGGCGCACACTGCTCCCACAAAGCTTTTGTCATTCGTCGTTCGTTGGTTTTGGTATTATTCAGGGCGTGTTGAAGTAGCTGACTAAGACGGGCAGTTAGTTAGGAATTCTGTTTAGTGTAATAAGATAGTTTTGGTATTATTCAGGGCGTGTTGAAGTCGCTGACTAAGACGGGCAGTTAGTTAGGAATTCTGTTTACTGTGATAAGATAAACGGAATCACGTAAATGGGAAAGAGAATTCACTCATGACATAATCGGTTACGACAAGACGTGGTGTGATTACTTTGTGCTCTCTTTCTTCGAAAAATGAGAGGTCACAAAAATTCATACATGAAAGAATATCAATTTTACATTGAATGAAGTGTTTTTCTAAATTCCGCACTTAGAACTGTAACTAGCTTGATCAACTACTTCACAGAGGGCGACAAGTCATTACTAATTATTATGCTAAATGTATTGATTTTATTATTAATGTAAACCTAAAAAGTGAGAAATAATGCTGTAAATTTTATAATCAGATTTCTCGGATCCATGCAGTCAAAGTGATGCATGTTATAATGCACCAGCTCAATGTAACGGTATAGAAAATCACACAGAAATTTATACTTGTACGTGTAATAACGGATACTCGAAAGATCCACAACAAAGATATAATTTCAGTTGCTCAGGTAAAAAATGATTCAAGATTTTATACTGACAATAGAATGTTGAATATTGTTGTTGCGATTTGATAACATTTAGATGCAAACGAGTGCGATGATGGAACTCACAATTGTGACAGCACGAACGGATTCTGTAATAACACCATCGGCAGCTTCACATGTGGCTGCAATATTGGATTTATTCAGAATGGTGTAAACTGCACAGGTATCTATCTACTACACATAACCCACCTAGTCGGACTGTTCCACCTCTGTTCAAATTTGAAATCAAATTAATTTTTTATAATAAGCAGGAAAGTTTTTTTATCTGTCTCTTTATCTTGAAACAACGTCGGTCTTTTTCAGCAAATATTTACAAAATTCAGGGGGTGAATGAAGGCTTTGGTTTGGGTTCCCTGGGAACCAGAGTGGGTGAAATCCTACTTAAGATCGCTCTAACGCACCCTAACGATAAAAATGAGAATCTTGATATATCTACCTTCTAGGGGTTTTCTATTAAAAACCTACCCAGACAAGCTCGGTTCGCTCTGTGGTTGCTTTAAAACCACTTCATGTGATCTAGCCTAAATAAATTTCAGTGACTTGAATATTCGAAGAAAAGACCCATAGCTGATAATATCGTATTAATTCTGCGTCACTGATGTGATTTTCTCTTTTCGGGGATAATCCTACGTGCACTAAGTTGAAATAGGAAAAACTTTAAAAACCACACCTGAATTACGGAACAATAAATAATATTCCGATGTACATGTATTAAATCTAAATTCATATATTGAGTTAGAAAATTCTCTTTAAGATATTAACGAATGTGAGCAGAACACTCACAATTGTAATATCACCTCTACTTTGGTGAAGTGTGTCAACGCAGTGGGAAGCTTTATGTGTTCGTGCATAGAAGGATACATTGGAGATGGAATTACTTGCACTGGTATAAATGCTTCCATACTTCACTTTCAACCATGGATATTTAATTTAATTCAGTTTAATATACTTTACAGAAGCAGTAAATACTACCACAGCTGAAATCACTACGACCACGCAAGAGACAACAACAACGACAACTACAACCACAACCACCACAACAACGGAAGCGATAAATAGTAAATTTCGATATTGCAATAGATTTACACCTTCAAAATAACAACCGGGATTGTGCTACGATAAGGCAGAACTCTCGCCGTTTCTCCGCACATTAGTTTCATTAATTTATGGATATTGAATAACGAACATAGAAAATGTACGCATACTGAAAACTAGATTACGCACTAAAGCATATGTTCAACTGTATAACGCAAAGCTCATGGAGTAGTTTCGATTAGAAGTGATTGTTTTAAATATTGAGGATTTTGCCTTTTCTCGAAGGGGCTACGTGCTACAGATGTTCTTGCATACTGTCTGGCTCTCTAGCACATTATTCAGTTTCAATGACATTACATGGAATTAATCCGCTATTTCGTATCAGGAGTTCTAATAATTGTACTGGGACTGGCATTATACTCTGTAAATATAAGTTTGTTTTTGAAAAAAGATTCAACGATGACGAAAACGACAACACTACCAATTGTCGCAGGAAATATCACCATCCAAACAACTTCTACTCAAACAATAAAAACTACTCAAGAAACACCACCACGTAAGAATTTACTCAACATGTTATACAGTATAAAAATGAATGTAACTGAATCCGTGCTAATGAGTTTACTTGTATTTATCATTTCGTCCTGTGATAGAGAAATACGACCAGTTGCGTATTTTATTAACTAATTTCTAGCGTCATAAGATCTATTAATTAATATAAATAAAATTCAGCAATCTATAGTTTAATATATAGTACCGGTAATAGCTGCCGCCGCCCCTAATGTAATATAATAATGAAATGTAAAAGCTCTATTCAAATATAACATTTATTATTTTACCAGAATCAACAAATATCCCCACAGCAAAGATGCCAATCACAGGTAAGCAACAAGAAATGACTGAGAGCGAAAAAAAACAAATTATTTTTTTTCGAACTTAGTCTCAAAATATTGTTTTAGACTCCAGTATCTCATCGGCGACCTCCATGACCATACAAGCTGATACAGGTATGTGGGCGAATTTTTTGAGATAGCTACTATGTCCCTGAATAGCTATATATAGTTCCTGAATATCTTTAATCCAAATTGTCATATTTTACGATTTGATAATGTTTTGCTATTTCAGTTTTATAATCTTTAGTTTTTTTTCACGTGTTTTTCTACTTTTCTGTCGGAATATTTACATATAATATACATTGAAATCTTTCTACATATCTAGCTGGAACAAATCCTGCTACAAATCAAAATACCACTACTATCGCTACTACCCCTACTACTGCTGCAACCACTGCTTCAACTGGTAAATGGATTAATTCCAATAAGCAGCATAACGAGCTAACAAACTATTCTTTATAATTTTTACAGGGTTTTCGGTGAAAGCAAGTCTTCCATACCAAGCCATTATATTCGCTGCACTTATGAGCATCCTCGAATTTCTGATGTCATATTAGCTTCAAGAATTCAGTTTTTATTAATCCTTAATCCAAACCATATTTAGTTTTCAGTATATTAAACGAACTTTTTAAACATATTTTTATCGAGTAAATGATAATGAAATTTTGAAAAAAATAAAGCCCTGTGTGTTCAAGTTACCTAATGCAATTGTAGTTTTGCCAAAAACCTTCACTATTATCGTTATAGCAAATGATATGATGATATATAATGATGGGTATGACGACTGGTTACTTACAATGAAATAAATGTACTGTTTGTATCTAAGTTCTGAGGATCAAACTTTTTTCAATTACTTTTGTGACTTCCACAAAGCTATACATTACAATACAGTGAAACTTCTCTATATCCGAGTCTGCGTTATAGCTTATTATTTGTCACTCAGCAGTTTCATTTTTTGCAAACAAAATAGCTGAATAGAAGTTGCTTGATGTTTGATGCATACGAGTAATAAACGAGCATTATGCACTAGCAGTAGTAAAACGTCTAGAGATAGAAATCTACGACTACACAGCTCTAACGTACAGGATCCGTTTCTCTCATAGCGGGTCTTCAAGCGGACCCACCAGTTTGGTGAAATAAAGTCTGTCGCTAACGCCACAGAAACTCTCTGTTAGCATGGGTTTTGTAATATATTACAAGTCCATTTAACTTCAACTTATAAAAGTCGATCAACCACAAGTTTTAACCTTTAAGTTAGATCATGGATTTAAAACATTCGGCAGTCCGGACTCACATGACATATTTCAAGTGATCCAAACCTCCTATCATCGAAACTCATTTAACTGTAACGCCCCACCTTAGAGAACACTGGCAACAAAATTCCCAAACAAGTTGTTATATGATAACATCAGATAAAATAAAACAGAGAGTAACGAAGGTTCTATATAGATTTTAATTTCTTTGCAATAAATACTAGTCATATTCGGATTGGGGAAAACAATACATAAAGGCATTGAACATCGCTAGTTAGTGTGCTATCTGAAAAGAAACTTTTCAATATGAAAGGAGATCAGATATACGTTAAGGTAAGTATATTTTTAGTTGCGTTCAACAGCCTAATTACTGTAAATATCTAAAGCATTTCATACATGGATGACATTTTGAAAGACGCAGAGTATAGATATCCTATCATGTGAATATTTTACTTGTTTCATCGGATGAAGGAAGTGTTCTGATCTTGTTTTACTGTCATCCAACCGAGAAAAATGAGCACTTTCATCGCGTGTTTAGCTTACTTCATCGAATATAGGAAATGACACTAAATTTAAAAGGAGAAATATTTCTACCTCTTCTAAGCCTCTCAAGAGAACGCCAAAAAAATAATTGTAGGCTAAATAGTACTCGGAAAAAATGATAGGATATAACTGAAATGTTGACATTCATGTGTTTAGGTCAAGACAATCAAAAT
The DNA here is from genome assembly GCA_013436055.1 of Halocynthia roretzi. NCBI lineage: Eukaryota > Metazoa > Chordata > Ascidiacea > Stolidobranchia > Pyuridae > Halocynthia > Halocynthia roretzi. The sequence continues at coordinate 121,738 of QRAM01000098.1, read as the reverse complement.
GGGGGAGCTGGGGCACGCCCAGATAGCTTGTGCCATGAGTCCAAAAAAATAATGCAATCAGAATTTATCGCTTTTCCCGTTATGACGCTCAATTTCAAAATGTAGAAATAATACATTAATTCTAAAAATTACATTCTATTCCTAAACACTGGCAGATATCTCGGAAGATTAAACACACAAAAAACATGCTGGGCCCAAGTCGGCTAGTTACCCCGGGGCGGTCGCCATTTCTGTTCAAAATCAGTGACAGGACAGACAGTTTATCACGATAAATCGTGTACCTCGTCAGGTTCAATTAAGCCACTAAATTATAGCGGAGTAAAATTTGTTCTGAAAATTATCTCATGTTAGCAACTGTTAATAAAATTTATTATGTAACATAGACACATATTATGTAACATAGACAGACCTTCGTGAAATGAAGGTGTGGCATGTCAGTCTGGTAAACGGATTAATTACTTTTCTCGCTTGAGAGACTGTCAAGTAAGCTAACTCCCAACCCCTTTGAAAACAACTGAGAATGGAAATAGAAAACGCTTATTCATAAGGGTTGGGCTATTTGGTTAACTACTTCACTAATCAAATTATTTTCATGCTTGCAGTTTATGCTGAGCTTCAGATAGACAGTTTATCGCTTTATCGCTCTATCGCATCAAACTTCGCTGTTAATCAGGTAATAAGGTTCAATCGATCGAGATTATGGTGCAGAAAAGGTATATTAACCTAGAAATGACATCTCAGTGAAGAGCAGAGAAAATAAAATGAAATTCAATATTCATTGAACTTGACTGAACTTCAATATTTTCATGAAATGCCAAGATTTCTAATACAATATCAATTTACTGAAATTCTGCTTTTGCTACGATGTTGTGAAAGCCGCTTAGATTTTTACACTGTCTTTCGTAGAACCTCTTCTCAATTATCAAATTCCATACTGATTTTCATTTACAGAACCAAGTAAGATGAATACCTTAGCTTACACACTGCTGGTAGTCGTAGGACTTTTTATACTGAAAGCAGATGGACAGCTTCCTTTGCCTAGTGTTATTGTGCTATGTCCTGATTGCAACATTTCAATTCTGATCGATATCGGACGTAAGTAAACACACATGATGATTACTGCGATTCATATCTATTTTGTATTTATCCGTTTTCGTTACAATACTGCTCATAATCATATAGATGCTTGCATTTTGTTCGTAATACGCCTGACATGTAATATCATGCATGGAAATTGTACCGAAAATTACAGGGTATCTATCTTTCTATATATAAACGAGAAGGTCGACAGATCTTGACCAAATTTGACACGAGGGTCCACATACATCGCAGAATAACACATGACGAAAGGAAAACCGGGCCAAAGGGTCTGCATTATACATGTTACATTGTGAAAAAGGGATGTTGTGAAATTGAATATTTAATTTTTCATTTTTATACCTAAATAAAACAGGAAAATGCGGAATTATTGAATCTAATATTCATCCTCACATTTCAGCTTCTACTTTTCTCTTCGCCTCGACATCGGAAGAATTACTACTGCAGTACACAGTAATAAGTAAGTTGTTTTAACAGGGGTTAACTAGAAGTTTGGTCACTTAACATACATGTCGGGGAATACGAAATTTTGTACATAGTACATATTACTACGTATTTTCTTCACAATAGTTTGTGCCAGTTGATTAATTGCATTAAGTTCCAAGTTCCTGTTTAGGCCTCGGTACATTCAGAGCCTTAAGTTCTTAAGTACGGAAATTATCGAAAACCGAACTTGAAGTTTTCAGTGCAGGGTTGCACCTACATGTCCTCTACATCCTAATTTTTCCCGAAATGTCTTTGAAAAGAATCACAGATTTCAGGTGTCATCACTACCAAAGAAATCTGTAAATTTTTTTATTGGATATTGGATAAAATTGTCTCACTTTTCTTAAAATATGGCAACCCTATTTATATCTGTCATTACAAACAGAACGAGAAAATCCGTGCACTGCATTCTCGAACCTAGCATGCGACGGCCAACCTGCCACATGTACAGAGGTAACTGCGCCTTACTTTTACACTTGCAACTGTAATGAAGGTTACTCCACGGTTCGGTACAATTACAAGATTGAATGCGAAGGTAATTCAAATTTTCATCATTATTTATGAAAAGTATTATTCCAATGGTGGATAAAACATACGCATACTATTACTACCGTACTAATTGAATATTTGCATGGAGAGGATAAATTTTAGGGTTAATGTTGAACTTCCCTCTATGGTCGGGAAATTCCCATTGGTCTGTGGATCTGCCACCAGGTGGCCCTGTTAGGAGTGCTAAGACACGAAAATCGGTTTACACGTCACTCATAATGTTTTAGGGATAGCAGTAGTGTCAATTTCATGAATTCTGCTATGTTTTCGATAGCGCAAGCTTTAGATTACACGAAGCAATAAAAACCTTGTTTGAAAAGCATTAATTAATTGGTATGGCCATTTCCCTTCTTAGGCTTTCTTTGATAACACAAAAATATATATGTGAATTGAAATGGCTAGAGTGGGGTTTGGTTTTCGGGTTAGCTTAGGATTAATTCCTGATTCCCGGCAGTTCATGTCATCTGGACATTGTCAGGCCACATCTAGTTCAATAGTTTGAGGCTCAACCTATACTGGCAAACTACATTCAATCACATCACATGTACATGGCTACACAATACGTACAATAGACTTTATACATTCTCCACTGAGACTCAATACATTTTACGACAATGTAAAAGCAACCTAGCATGTCGTAGCAAATCATAGGCAATTTAGGCAGTAATTACTTTGATATATTGACTTCACAGCAAGGACGCACCTTATCATTCAAGCAATTACAACGTATTGTAGAAATGAAATTCAATTAAATAGCGCTTAAAATTAATGGTTTTTCTTTTCTTCGTGTAACTATGATGGGTCAGCGCTACCGTTAGGCCAACTGGAGAGATACTCAGACTTATATTATGGATCTGGATTCGTTTCAGCTGTAAAAAATAGCATAAAACTTGCAATACGTTAACTCTATGAACTGGATTATTGAACGGTCGGTGGGGAAGTGTGGATATGGAGTAGTAGCCTAGCCTGCAGTTTGAACCCTATCTATAGGTATATCTAGAATTTCCCACGAAATTGCTATTTAATCAGATAGTTTGATACTTCAAATTACCCAACGAAAACACTTGGAAATGGAAAACCGTGGGAACGTAGTATTTGCTACTCCTTCTACTATATTATTCCAACAATTTATATATATACTGCAGGAATAATTACATTTCAATATTCAGGGGGTGCAAGTATAGACTTACATGAAGTGCAAACTATTCCGTGTCGGTCCGGACTAGGATGACACTGTAACTCGACATAAGACCTAATTACTGGATTATCTGATAATACCGGTCGTATATTTTAGACACTTTATTCTCAATTATTTTTCTGTAACAGATATAAATGAGTGCGAAACTATGTGTCTTCCTCCCGGTGGTTTGTGCACAAATACAAACGGATCTTTTGAATGTGATTGTGCGAACGGATATACACTTCGAAATAATACTTGTTTTGGTGAGTGAGGAGGATCAATTTATTTATCACTATCCGTGACTTTATGTAGTACATGGACCGAAATTTCAGGGATTTGAATACCTTTGTAACATATTTATCTATACTAAAAAGTACCACACGAATGAAACAGTAAATATCAACGGTATCACACTTTCAGATATCGACGAATGTACATCAGTCGACTGCAGTGGACAAGGAAATTGCAGGAACATTCAGGGAAGCTTTCAATGTGACTGTGATACTGGATACAAGATTTCTCCTATCGATCCTTCTCAGTGTCTTAGTAAGGAATATGCATATTTATTTCCAATAATATTTGTATTACCAGCTGTTAACCTTTATTCAGTGATGATGAAGGATGGGGACAAGTCTTTTCAAAATCATACAAATAAACCAATCAGAATCATTATATTATCCACTTAACTATTATCATTACCCATTACCACATTCTATGTTAGCAAGGGCCACTTAAACATTGATCTCGGCCTGTCTCTAATCGTAATCCTGGTCCCCATCATCTCAATAAAACATACAAGGCGTAAGCTCACTCACTATTTTTAAAAGCACGTCACTGATTATTATAAATAAATCAAACCATACTAGGTTGGGAATATCTGAAAATAAACAAGCATTTCTACAGATATCGATGAATGTGCTCTCGGAGCATGCAACAACGTCACAGAAGACTGTGTTGACACTCCGGGATCACATGCGTGCAATTGCAAAGCAGGACACGAGTTGGATTCGTTCGGCGTTTGTACAGGTGAGGTACTAAACGAGGGGTGATCAAACTTTGACTGCCTGATAAGTACATGGAAACTGACATACAACATTACCGGAATTATACAATCGAAGGCCCGGGACTGGGAGATCTTAGTGTTATAATCATACGTAATATTATTTTGTATCAATATCGATTGAATAACCGGATTTTGCTGTCAAAATTTTTACCACTCAAATGAAAATTAAATATTTGAAAGATAGAAAATTCATAGGTATAAAAGCCTTCAATTTTATTAACAGTCGCTACGTTTCAAGTATATCTGTAAAAAGGGTGTGTGGAGCTGTCACGCACTTTGCAAAAGTATAATTGGCAACCTGGAAGACGTTCTTTTCATCCAATGTTAGGTGACAGTACTCACCGAACTTTCTAAATTCAATCATTCGTATTTACTTCACAGTATAATAAATTACATTAATATTAAGATTCCAGAATCGGAATTGAATCAGGTCCGGAAGCAATAGCGAGTAGCAACGAGCTTTAATGGACACTGCCTTAATTATTGACAAGCTGAATGGTGAAATCGGCATTCCACAATTTGACAACGATATTTATATGTTGGCAATATTACATTAGCATGGTAGTAAGACTATGACGAATGCCATGCCAGATTCAATTAATTAATGTATACTGATTCCAGCATTCACATCCGTAGCTGGAAATTTCCTAAATGATTTTGCTAAATGAACCTTGGCCTAATAAACAGAACATTAATATTGCGTCAGCCTATTTTGGCATTTGAACTATTCAAGTCAAAAACTATTGGAGTCGAATTATAGATAGTTTTGACCGATTTCACTTGAAGACATTATAGACACAAACACGTGAAGAAATTATAAGTCTTTAAGTCTTTAACTCAGGTCTTTATTTTTTATGAAGATATAAACGAATGTACTACGGACCCCTGTGATTCCAATTTTCGCTGTATCAACACCATGGGATCATATACATGTACGTGCAAAGACGGCTTCGTTGAAAACGGAACTCGGTGTGAAAGTATGTCCTTATATAATACATCTTTTGTACATAGTATTTTTCCCTGTAGTTACAGTAGATCTTTAGCTATGGTAACGCGTAAAACGGGGTGACAAGGATAGACCTCGAAAAAAATGTTACTAAAGCTCTATTACCAACATTCCTACAATTTAGACAAAGACGAATGTGTTGAAGGACCATGCGATACAAACGCGGTGTGTACGGATACGCAAGGATCTTTCATCTGCATGTGCAGAGAAAATTTTACTGGTGATGGACTGACCTGCCGAGGTATTTAACATTTCTATGAATTCGATATGCGTTAAAACAGTATTTTTCGACCTTTCCTGCCTCACTTCCAATTTCACCAAATGTGAAAATATCAACACCCTTTCAAGATTGTTCGACTTAAGAGATGCAATCCAAATACTACCCTAAAAGGCCTAAATCCATTCCTCGGGAGGATTCCCCCCTTAGTCAAGAAGTTCAGAATATAATACTATGTCAGTAGCAATGAAATCTTATTTTACTTTATCAGAAACCCACATTTGCGATACTGGAAAACATAGCTGTACCCAGAGTCAAATCTGTGTAGTAGATGGTGCTGGTTTTACATGCATGTGTGTTACTGGATTTCAACTATCTGGAACAAACTGTACAGGTAGGAAAAAAATCTCTACAATGTACTCTAGGCTCACAGGCCTTCAATGAAATAATGATTTAGTGATCTAAATAAAGTAGTAACACCCTCACTTATAAATACTCATATTAGTTATCAATATCTGACCATGTTCATATTTGATTAGTAGCTGTGAAAGTATGTATAAAATTTGTATAAATATTTGGGTTTGACTGGACATAAGTCATAGTTAATCTGTGGTACTGAGACGTAATGGAGGCGTGTATTTCAACTGTTCAGATACTATGGATTTATCCTTTATACTAGTTGCCTTCGGCAGTCTATCAGCATGCACTTAACCAATCCCCAAGGACTGTCCGTTTACATGTTACTGGATGGGGGTCGGATATACGATTTTTCCAAATAAATAACAGATAAATCAAACATTATCACATAACATATAATCACTTTCAAAGATATTGTTAAACTACTTACATACTTTCCATAGCTCTTTGAATATATTTTAGTTAAACCAGAATACCTAATATTCATCTCTAAATGGAAGCAAAAGTCTCCTTCAATTACAGTGTTTCATAAGTAAGTAAACACAGACGTGTTCTAGCATAACGCCTACCACGCCCATACAACATAGCTTTTGATGTAAAGGACGAAGGGACGAATCATTCAACCGTATCATGAGACACGTCATTCAACTGTAACAAGAACAAATCAACGTCTACTAGAATTCCCTAGCGATTTGCTTCATATTTATATATATATATATATATATATATATACTTATAAACAGATATAAACGAATGCTTAACCGGCGGGCACAACTGCAATGCAGATGCTGAGTGTATGAACAGTGAAGGATCCTTTATTTGCGCCTGTAAAGCAGGATACAGTGGCAATGGGATAGAATGCAAAAGTAAGGAACTACTGAATTACGATAGGAAATTTCGATAGAAGTTCCGGATTAGTATTAGAGCGACTCGATCTTTCCGGATAAGATTTCCATAAAGTGTTCGATATATTCTTCCAAAAACTAGCCAGCTTAAATTACCTTTATTTTCAGAAATCGAGGTTTGTACGCTGGAAAATAACCCTTGTCACGAACATGCAACATGTACAGCTACAGCTGCTAGCTTTGTATGCGAATGTAAACAGGGTTATGCGGGCGACGGAATGAATTGTAACGGTAAGATTCTCAAATTACAGAGTTTCAAGTTAGAATAATTAAGAATGTGTAAATTCATTTACACACTGTACAGAAATTCTCCACTTAGGTTCTTAGAAAATGTGACATTTAGTGAAACGTTCAACGAAACGTTCAACGAAAACAATTTAACTATAGGCAGATTTATTTATTGTTAATGTTATTTTCTCGTCAACGTTATTACGAAGCGATTTTATTCAAGGTAATTTACAAACACCACGCAACCACTTTAAAGTAAACAAACACCCGTATTTACTCATAAATAAGTTGCATCGTTTGCACCTAAATTCAAAAATAGATTGGGTATGCTACTTACAGAGCGATAATTTACAAATTTTTTACTAACTCTTCAAGTCAAAATGCGTCTTATTTTCAAGGAATAAAGGTGTAAATAGTTTTTTTTCGTATTACGCTTTATTACATTAGTAATAATGTTGTATTTACAGGCATCGGCAAATGCAGTGATTCAGCACAATGTGGAGAATTTGAATTTTGTAAAATTCTTGATGGTTCTGGCGATTGTACCTGTGTTATCGGATATGTAAAAGTCTCTGAAACTTGTAAACGTAAGTTATGTTAAAAAACGTATGTTAAATTCCTCAAATATTTATATAAAACCTTATTTTTATACCAGTCGCAGATCCCTTGACGAACGAACTGGTACGTCATTTTCGTCGATGGATCAGTAGATATGGATCCAATCATGAAATAAAGTGGATGATAGAAAACTATCAAAAGGTTGCCCCTTTCCCGGATAAATGGATGGATGGTCTTCCCCATTTCAAAAAATTATGCTTGTAGTGAACAGTAATCTTTCTATACTCATATGCTCTATTTCGTACGGTATCTCCGTTAGCTAACCGCATATAAGGTTACGCGTATAACTTAAGCGTAACCGTTTTATTTAGATATAACTGTTTGCCTTCTGATCTTTATCTTCTGTATCCATTGATATCGAGTTAAGGTATCTACTAGATGTCTTCTGTAGCAAAAATCAATTCGATCGAATTTCAATAAAAAATTAGCCGTGGTGTGACTTATACACGAGATAATCCTATCAATTTATTCATATAATTACAGTTTATCTTATTTTCATTGCTAAGACAGATTTGGGCATTTATTCAAGCTTAGTATGAAACCAAAGCAGGGTTAGACAAAGAAATAAAAGTTGCTCCATTACAGCTGTCCGTGTTGAACTGCTTGTAGTCAGTTCTGAAGCTATAGTAGTCTCGGATGTAGTCTCGGATGTAGTCTCGGATGTAGTCTC
>QRAM01000098.1:96627-112187 GCA_013436055.1 Halocynthia roretzi | reverse complement strand
TGTAGTCTCGGATGTAGTCTCGGATGTAGTCTCGGATGTAGTCTCAAGCGCGTCGATTAGGACATCAAGTGATCCGTTATTCGGTGCTGGTTCAAGACCAAGCAAATGACACATCAGCGAATAAACATGAATTGATTCAAATCCGGGAATGGTGTAATTTTTCTGGGTGAATAACATTTTTAGCAAGAGAATTCGAATAGGAATTCATAGTGAAGAAAAAAAGAAACCTTGAACGATGGTCCAATCGCCATAAAGACTGCCCACATCTCGGGTACTTCGTTATCATAACCGTGTTCTCCAGCATTGTAATGAATGCCGGGGAATACCTGATGGGGAATAACATAAACAACTAGCCTTTGCATATATATTAGAAAATAAACTTCAAACTTTCAATAGGTAATGGATGAATGAATTGCCCATAGAGGAATTTTTTTCGATTGAATCTTGATCTTATACCGGATTTTCAGGGTGGATTGATTGTTTACCGCCTCTTTATGTTTTTTTTCCACACTATGATATTGCATCATTGAAAATTATGGTATGTGACGTCAGGAGGTTAAATATTGAAAATTGTGAAGACCATGATTTTCGTGTGATGGCTTCTGAAGCCAGGAACAGATTATTGAGTGGGGGGAATGTCTAAGAAAATTCATATTAGAGAATACAAAGTTTCTTTTGAGCCGTCTTTCCCCAGTCCATTATTAATCATACTGTTTTTCCTTACTGCAGTTTTTGTGCTATGAACTGTTAAACCAAAAAAGGCCTGAGAGAGGGATAGAAAGGAGCACTGGTTTTCTGCATTTGAAAAACTATTCGTGACCCTTCAGACCTCTAGACTGGTAATTAACATGGTACAGTACCTGTACTATATCAAAAGTACTAAACAGCAGCTGTACCAACCCTGTATATAGAATATCCCGGGTCTGCCATCAGCACTAATGATGTTATTCGCTCATTGTAGCGATAATGAAATCGTTCCGGCACTTCTTCGCGATAGTATGCGGTCAAATGAGGATGTGCGTCTGAAAACAGTCAATACAGTAGCTATAGGTATATTGTTGTATTCAAACGAAACTTTTATGTGAAATTTGACACAAGTTAATAACACAATGTATAGGCACAACAAAACTAGATATCCACCTTTCAATGCCTCGTAGACTTCCGTTTTATACTCGGGGTACGGTTCAACAAGACTTATTGCCGCGTAGCTATACTGGAAAAACACCTTACTGCTATTGACGTAATTCATAATAGAAATTGCATCATCGCCTTTGGCCGTCTTGTTAATTGGATACATTCCATGATCACTGAATAACAAACGCGGTAATAAATGATTTTTCAGCAATATCTTCCAATTAAAGAACGTACAGTCGCATATAGAAGTGTACTTTATTCTGATTCAATTATTCTACCAGCAGAACAAATTGGCTTAATTTTAGCTCAAGAAACCTTGATCTATAGTCAAGTATACACTGTGTCACCTTGATATTATTATATTGAGATCATCCTGTAAGTTAGCACTCTCCACGGCGCTTAGCAAGTAAGCCATAGTACGGTTAACCAAGGGAAGAGTCTCAGATAGAATTCTTGGGTCATCTGGACCATACTGATGGCTATCTATGTCAGGCTGTAATAAAGACACAAACACATGTTGCTGTATTATCTGTAACCAATCTATATTGACAGTTAAGACCGAATCAACTTAGTAGCCATAATAGCATATGCTGTGGGCTGAATGGTTGCAAGCTGTGTGATGGAATCCACATCTCACAAGCTGACAACGATATTCAAATGCGGACAGTGCCGGATTATCAGAATAACGAGAACAGATGCTGGATCCAATGTTTCACATTTCCGTCGGTTAGTTTTATGTATCAGATACAGTTTTTTGTACCCAGGTGTGTTCAGAAATATATGGAATATATGTATTTCTTTGTTAGAATTATTCTGAAAATTTGTCTTAATCTGCCTTAATCTATTGGGCGGAAATTACTGTATTTATTTATGGACTCCACAAATAAACTTTGCTACGAGCTCAGCATTAGCCCAATTCGGCCCTCTTGCCAGTATCTACAATTAAAAATTTAGATGGGAACCTTCTCAAAGTAGAGAGCTATGAAGTCAAAATCGTCCTCCGTAAACCATCTCATTGTATCATCAATGCGTTTTTGCCAGTCAGACTCATTTTTTGGTGTGAGTACAGTTTCTAGTATCGAACGAGTGGCAGACACACCACCTATAGTCGCGTTGCTACCTGGGAACAGATATCCTCCACTTTTCAAACCCTTGAAAATATTCACAAAATTTCGATTTTAACTGAAATTAAAGCAAGTAAGATATTCCACTTAAGAATCTCTCTTAGAAATGACTGAAGTAACAAAGGAAAATGTTTCGTTACTTGAGAGCTAGCAGTGATCCATATTGGTTCATCACCATTATCCCACCATTCGTCAATAGCCAATGTGCTGTAAAAGTTGTCCGTCACGACACTAGGATCGCTCTTGTTTAAATAAACATTATGAATTACACCGTGACTTTCCGGATATAAACCTGGAAAAGTATGAATTTACCTATCTATCTATCTAGGACGTTACGAAATATCATATTGAAAGGCAACAGTACCTGTGGTAAATTATAGATGCGGATAGTGAACACTAGCGATATTAACGGGTACAAACGGCTACCCCTTTCCCTGCTCATGTCATAGGTAAGGCTTTAATCTCATATTTTTACAGAAGAAACTGGACGGTAATTGGAGTTTATATACCACATGATGATGACTCATCCTGTAGTTCCATTTGCTATATTTCAAATATATAGTAGCTATTTGTTACTTACGTACGTATGGTCAGTCAAGTCTGATTGGAAAGTTGCAAGGATATATTGTAGTCATATCAACAATATCTTATATACAACTTAGACTATAACTCCCTCACAATCGACCAACCTGCGATATTACATAACGCTCAGGCCACATTTGCCACAATAGTAATACAAAGCATAGAGCAACATGCATTTTCGTCAGCATCTAACTGTTTTGCTAGTCCTAAAATTACAGCCATCGTACAGGAATGTTGCTATGGTACGGCAAAATTTCATAAAGTTCCAGAGTAAATGAATATGCTATAAACTGGCATGGATGTTTTGCACCTAATAGACAAAGACACTGCACCTGTTGCTAAAGTTGTATGCGACGGAGATGTCTGACTTGGAAAGGGCGGCTGTATATATTCCGCTACTACACCGTTTTCTTTGAAGTAAGAAAAACTTGTGAGATTTGAACCACGATCCAGATAATCCCACCTACATGGATTTAAATACAGTGCTCACTGGTAAATATGAGTTATTTGAAGTTAATTCCTGTATAATATAATAAATGAGGATGACCTGAAGCCGTCGAAAGATACCAGCAAAAGTTTATGGTGCCGTTTTGCCTCCAAATTTTGGGCAAGCTGTATCGCCAGCAACAGAAATAAAACTACCGATCTATACATCATTAATAGTAAGAATGGAAAACACAGCACAAACAGAGAACTAATAGCTGTTGTTTGATATAAGCTCCGTGATGTCGTCGACCAGATTGTAATGGCTGTTGTTTGATATAGACTCCGTGATGTCGTCGACATATGCAACATATGCAATATTGTTGTAATAATATTTGTCCTGTTACTAAACATCAAATGACACGTTAGTTCAATATTAATTCAGTACGAGCACGACTGAAGGTACTCTGTAGTTGTCACCACTTACAAGACCTGTTAGAACCTAGTATATTGAGCTATACCGTATGAACGTTCCTACACACTCAGGTCTATACTGAGGAAAACGCTGCAAGACTTACCACCAATCGGGCGGGAGGTTGTAGTAACTGCCAAAACACATCTCTACGTACGATGGAAGTACACACAACTTTTGCGTTCCGGTATCACATTGAAATTATAGCAAAATGCAGGTAGTGACAATCACACTTTTCGGTATTCAAAGACAAGTATTTTATTTCAAATTTCAAAATATATGCTGACAGTATATGATAGCAGTAAAGTTCCACTCATGTAAGCTCATATTGATCACAAGGTGGCGAGATATACATGGTCGCTAGACGACAGCTCGGCTACATATATATGACAATGCAAATATCACACACACTTGAAAAATATTATCGTAAATTATTGTTCCGTATCGCTAAGTCAAGCGCTAGATTTGGGCATAAGCTGAACAAGCTACAGCTCTGGGACCACAATGCGCAGGGTCATCACCAGGGTCATTATTAGCTCAGGGCATCACCAAGTCTAAATCTGGTCATCACCCTGTCACATGTAAGTTTCCTCCGGGCAAACTATATTTAGTCAGTACTTGTTAGATCTCTTTCGCTTTTAATCCTGTAAACAGTGTCCATATTCTGTTGCACGATAATTGACTACTAAGGTCCAAAAATAAAACTTTTCTTTCCATGCTGTCGTCTTGTAGCGCTCAATACTATACCGTGGGAATGAATCAAAGTACATATCATGTCATTTCCTAACATATGTAATAACGGACATGATATGTCTCATAGTGCTGTCCAGATCCCTTCTTACACTGACTATGGAGCAGTAAGCATCTTAGTAGTAAAAAATGTTTAACTGCAGTTGAGTTATTGTAGTTAATTGGTTTCCATAAAATTCAATAATACCCTACATAGGGTCGCTCTAGCTGCCAAAATAAGAATCAGCATCCATTGTTTCCCTTTGCTTGACCGGGGGTATTTCCGCCCAAACTTTCGCCGCGCGCTGGTCAAAAAACGTTCACATGCAACATCACAGAACGGGTTTACGGTCGTGTGTGGTATGGTCGTAGTGTTGCAGTCGCAAATAACGGTCATTACCTCGGTCAGGTCGTACCCTATATATATTTTCTTTCCGAATATGTTAACTGGACGATCATGTTTTGGTGGCAAAATGTATTTGTAGGCCGATTCCTATAATGACGTATTAACTCAAAGCTACGTGGTTCAAATTATTTCACTGTTACGGGTATTCCCCTCAACGAAATCACCACAGGGAAAGTATTAGTTTGGTAGAAATGAGAAAACAGTTTCAAACTTATTTTTCCCCTTCTTCCTTTTCTAGATCGTACCCACTCGTTTAACACTTCCTCTTTTTTAGGAATACCTAACCCCGTCTCTAACAAACTCGTGTTTAGAATAGAAAGAATGGAAAAAGCTATCATCGAACATTTCAAGATAGTGCTGAAAGCTAAAAATGGTCGCATACCGATGAATTCTTTTACCGGACATTTATCAGAACTTAGCCAAAAAGAAAGAAAGTATATTAAGGTAAATATGAACCTCTAAGCGACGAAATTGAAATCTTTTTAGGTAATCTAGGTGTTTTTCTGATTGGATTTTGAATTTCAGAAAATGGGATTAGAAAAATTGATCATGAAATATCCAAACAATTTTCTGATTTTTGATGACAATGTGCATTACTTAGAAGAAGATGAACCGGAGAAAACACCAGCAAATGACCTTAAAGATGAATCTGATGTTACTAGGAAAGCTGTTAAGAGTTTCATTATGCCGAATTCTGGTAAAATTTGATACATATGCAGTGGCTGGATTCAAAATATTGTAGTAGCATTCACAAGCCTTAGTCAATGCTGACTGATTTGGCCAAGCTTATTTGGTATCTCTATACCAGGGGTCTCCAAATTTTTTTATAGACGGGTCGCATTATGAATTATTTCAGTTTCGTAGGCCAAAGAAAAAAAGTAACACACTTGCTACTCACTACACAGCCACTCACGAGACTATAATCTCTCTTAATTACGCCACGAACCTAACTCTTACATGCAATGAAACACGAGAAGTAACTACACAGACTACAAAACGGCATAGGTGGATGCAAACCAAATATTCAAATCCCCCGAAGACATTTTCAAAGAAAACATCACCTCCTTGCGGGCCGAATAAATCTGCTTGGCGGGCCGTAGTTTTGTGACTCCTGTTCTATACCATATACTTTAGACACAATTTCCTTCGTGATATTCCTAAATTTAAGCTTGGTTTTAACATTATGTATTTCTATTGTCTTGACAATATGTATATTTACAGAGGACGATCCTTGTACTGTATGTTCAGATCGAATTGACATATTTGCTATAGGAGAATGTAGTCATCCGATGTGTTTTAAGTAAGAAAAAATTCATATATTATATTTTAATATGTGTGTTCTTATTTTCTTGTATTATTTCACTCTCAACTTTGCCAACTCTCTACCAATTTTGATACAATCCGGCGGAATTCTTCTGTTTAGATGCAGCACAAAGCTGAGAGTATTATGTCAAGATAACATATGTCCAGTGTGCAGACAAAAATCAGACATGGTATGTTCTATTGAATTATTAATAATTTATATATTTCTCTTTAATTTAACCATATATACTTGACTACAGGTCAAGTTATTTTACATGTTGTACTCAGAAAAGTACTCATAAATTAACATCTCTATGTACTTGGATTTTTGTTACTTTACTTCTTTCTCTACACAATTATGTGTGTGATATTATTTCCCTAAATCGATCTAAAATGTCTATCTTTAACTAATTGCATAAATTTTTGATCTTCATTTATTCCTTTTATTTACAAGGTTGTCTTCTCCAAAAATCTGTTACCATTTGACCAATACAATACGGAAAATTACATTAAGGATATTAAATATGGAATTGCTTTTGAAACGGCAAGAATATGTGAACAAGAAAAGTGAGTGACCAGTAAAGACCAAAGAAGATAAGTTTTCCCAAGTATTAATATCTTGTTCATATTCTAGGGCTCTCCTTCGCCATGTTTGCCCTAAATGTCAAATCAATATGACTTTCGAGACCTTCATGCAGCTGGAAGCGCACACCTATGACAAACATCGCCTACATTATTGTGATATATGTGTTAGACAGTGCAAGGTGCGTATTCTTTTTTGTGCCTTGAAAGACCTATACATTGTTATCGCTTTGTTTTTTCTGCTTCAATGAACATTTTTCTGCTTCAATGAAGCATTTTCAGTCTATCTCAAAATGTGTGTTTACAGCTGTTACAAGGTATAATAATGTATACTCAGTACTCAACTCATTCACACAGTTACTAAAAGTATGCTTTTCTTTATCAATTCCATTAACAAAATATTTAGGGATGTAAACTAGAGAGCCAGTTTCTGAAAAATTAATCCCCACCACCGTCCGTTTTGTAATATCATAACAAATATGATGAACATTTACTCCCAGCTTGATTAGTGGAAGGATTTCATATTCAAAGCCACGATTATCTATACTCTATCCACTATTAACTGACACTGGTACTAATTGGGATATATTACATATAAAAAAATATAGATTATCATATAAACTTAAATNACACAGTTACTAAAAGTACTATAAAGTTTTCCCTTATCCAATACATTACCAACTGCATGTTTATCAATTCCATTAACAAAATATTTAGGGATGTAAAGTAGAGAGCCAGTTTCTGAAAAATTAACCCCCACCACTGTCTGTTTTGTAATATTATAACAAATAGGATGAACATTTACTCCCAGCTTGATTAGTGGAAGGGTTTCATATTGAAAGCCACGATTATCTATACTCTATCCACTATAAACTGACACTGGTACTAATTGGGATATATTACATATAAAAAATATAGATTATCATATAAACTTAAATGCAAGGTCCATCCAAGTGAATAAATCATTTTGTAATAGCTGATTTTACTTGATTTGTTATCTTCGAATACTTTCCGCACTTGTTCAGGGAAATGTATATTTACATCCAACTTATATCAATCATTTAAAGAACTGAACCACTGTGGTCTATGGTATGGTATTCATGTCATCAAAATCGCTACAGATGCTCATGGACAATAAGTTACACACAATCTCTCATGGAATATAAATATACATGTATATATGTCATTGCAGATATTTACTCATGAAAGAAAAATATACACTCAGCAAGAGCTAAGAAAACATCAAGAAGAAGGTGATGATTCTGGATCTGCCAGAGGAGGTCATCCGCTATGCGAGTAAGAATTAAGTATTCGAAATAAGCTTCTATATAGGCCTTGAATGTATGCAGTTTATGCTATTGCTTCAATGATTCATCTATAGCTATATGTCATCTTATGTGTCTCATGTTTTTTGTTTGGGGCTATACAATATCAAAAGAGAGAGATATATGTTCTGCAAAACTATTGTATTCATCTTTTATTGTAGGTACTGTAACACCCGATATCTCGACGGCGATGAACTACTACGCCATCTGAGACTACATCATTGTTTTTGCCACATTTGCGATTCAAAGAACGAAGGATCAAATAAACACCAATTCTATGCGTGCGTTCTCATTTTACTTCCTGTAACACGATAAATAGTTTCGTAATTCTTATCAGCTCGCATGCTTTCCAGTGATCTGCATTTTTTGAACAAGCACTATGGCGAAGCACATTACATTTGTAACGACCCTGACTGTACCGCTGACCCCGCATGCTTATCTGTGTTTGCAAATGACATTGAATTACAGGTGATTTGAAATTGAATTCTGTCAATCATAGTTCAATTATATCATTTAATCAAGTTAATTTTTGGATTGGCAGAGTCATAAATTACTAGAGCATGGAGGCAAAAAGTCAAAACAAGAGAAGAAAAAGGATCAACAAATTGATTTGCCAATAAGCTTTGAGGGTAACTATTTGAACTGGAATCGAATATTCAGAACAAACTGTTTCCTTTTTTTAAAATATCTTCTGAAACATTCAATGTTTCCTGTAAATACTACAATCAGTGTGTGTAGAAAAGTGACAAAAGAATGTGCACTCTCGTGCAATAAGTGCTCACAGCTGAGAGGGAACATTGGAATTTTAAAACAGTTTGAAAATAAACAAATATTGATATACGAATTACTATGTTCTATGTTGAGGTTATTCATCATATTAAGGATACGATAAACTTTTGATTAGTTTTACATCGTTTAATTTCGCGAAAACAATTTCTTAATACAATATTCAATCAATAAACAAATGTCTTGCTACGCTTCAAGATAATTTTTTATTTCAAATCTTAAAAAGTAATACAATAACTTATTAACTCTACCGGTCTTAGGATCCCATGGCCTACAATTTGGACAAAGGTCTCTGGGCAGTAATTTTGGTGCAACTTCATCACGCATCAAGAAAATACTAAAAATAGAACCAGATCCTGTTGGGGGAATACACTGTACCGGTATGTGTAATGTATATTCCAGAAATATATAGAACAGCTGTACTTATAAAGTACCTAGCAGAAGTTCAATGAATTGTTTTAAGGACGTGTTATCTGGAAGATTGAAAAGATGTTCTCGTTTATTGAGAGAGACGATGCCCCTCATTCCTTTGAAGACAATATATTTTTTGATTTGGAGTCATTTGGTTTGCAAGTTCATGATGATCTTAGAGAACATGTGAGAAGCGGCGACAGGTCAGTGAGATATGCCGGATTATTGGTAGGCAATTTATTTACGTTTTTAGAAGGTATATTGTTTATCTCGAAACAAAATGCAATAATCCCTCATCTATCATGGTTAGTGCGTTCCAGAGCCTCCTGCGATAGGTGAAACTCCGCGAAGTAGAAACTACATATTTAATTAATTATTTGAATATATTTAAACGTATTTTGAACCATTATGAATCATTCACACACTCTTATTTACCTTATTAACCATTCCCACAATCATTTGACCGGTTATTTAATTTTATAAACTTTTATCCCTTAAACATACTAGTACTGTATGGCACGGCATTTATCATGGAATAAAATACATACAATATTACATTAAAATGCATACAATATTATATTATATAGAATCCGCGATAATTGAACCGCGATATAGCGAGGGACGACTGCAGTAAATACAGGTCCCCAAATAAACAATTCAGCACTCATGTTGTATGAATTTTATAATTCCTTTCTACAGGGTATATGTGTATGCTCTGCCAGCTAACAGAGATTGCAAGTCGAAATGGAAAGCCCAAAAAGTTGAATTAATTGAGCTGGATAGTGATGATGCTGATGACCGTATATATGACGAGTATGCTAAGTGATCATTTTTCCATTGTTTTTACTTCATTCATCTTACATTTATTACTCTCTGTTCAAACAGTGAGCTCCGCTCAAACAGTGACAAAGATCTGGAAATTAACAGCTTTCCCAACTTTCCAGCACTTCAGGATCATCCTAATGACTCCATAGTTCAAACAAGGTAAAAACTTACAAATACAATGAATTCTATGGATCAACTGAAGAAATGTTTCAGGCTAGGTTTTCACCACTAACCCTCCACCTGAAGAATTGTTCACCCTACCGAACTGTCGTGTGACGATTCTTCAGTTAATCCAATTTTATATTTATACTAATGCTGCATACATGACATTAGTTCTCATAGTGCCGATAGCTGGGCAACAAAAGTGGGAACCCAGGCTAATAGAACCACGGCAATTCAAGCAAATAGATTCCAAGATAAGGCAAATTTCAAAACAAAATATGGTAAGACTTATGTATCCAATTGATTCTCAAGATTATTTCTCCCATATTCATTTACTTCAATTCTTTTTTTAACAGAAGTTGGCTACATCCACAAGAATTTACATGACAAATATGGTTTTATCACCAAGGAGAAATTTCAAGACAACTTCAAAGAAAATGTATATTTTAACCTCGATTCGTATCGCTTAGGAATGCAGACAAACGAATACATTCCCGATATGAGGAATGTGGTGAATTGGGGAGAAAAGGTAGGTACCATTTTTAAAGCCCTTTTACCTTTTATGTTAGATCAAGTACAATTACCATTACCTTCTATGTTAGAACAAAAATACAGGTACTGGAAGCGGCAGTGTTTCAGATTTCGCAATGTTTATATATATTTTTAAAATAGACAGCTTGGGGATGGAACCAACTTCTACCTTACCATACCTGAATGTGATTTTATATCAATTTTCAATAATTTTCCATACATAATACCCCCAGTAAGGTAAGATATCATTCTCCACCTACAAAGATATGTTTTGAGTAAAAGATTAAAGCACAAAGATTTCAGTATGAAACCGAAAAAAGGAATTTTCAAAACGCTTTCCATAATAAAAATTTACCAATGATTTAGTCCCTTTCAAAAACTTGTAAACCTTTTTACAGGTTTGTTATATTCTCGAGACAGAAGCACCGCCAAATGCGAACGCCCAGTCTAAATACCGAGCAAAGCTAGTCTGGAAGTAAGTCAAATAAGTTCCAAATAATCAGTAAATTTCATTACAAGATAAAAGTAGTAGTGAATTCATTTTTTAATAAGCTAGTAATCTGGTCGATGCTATCTTATATCATTAAAATAATATTTAATCTCATGTGATTAACAGATATTCCTTTAGACCTGAGGAACAGACAGTAGATAAATCCATCTCGAAACCGTCTGAATATGCACCGGTCCCATCAAATCATGACTTAGGTGCTAGACCGAAAGCAAGAATTAGCAGTAACGACAGCGAAACTACAAACTTGAAATCACTCGCTGCATATAAAGAAATGAATGAAAAGCAATTAGCTATGAAATACATGATGCAACTCCGCAAAAATGGAACAGAGAAACCTGAGATGACAAAAATTAGTAAATATACCTTTCCCAGTAGTATATTGTACATGGATTTTGTTAACAGTATGAGATGTATATATATAGTCTTAGCATAATGTAGTACACCAAGTATAATACACTAGACCCTGGTATATGCGTTCCGAGATATCTTTTCATAGAGTGCAATTAATATAGTGTGAATTTCTTAGCAACCTTCAATCATAATTTAGTCAATATTTCATACCACAAGGCAATAAAAATATTATAATTATATTATCATTGTAGTGAAAATAGTAACAGTAAACCACAAGGTAATCTAGATTGCACACATGCGCAATGTCCGCCTGGGAGGGACTGCTGGATCATTGGCGGCAACGCACAGCTTCTGTACCGAGACAATGCCAAACAACACTCACACACACACAACCTCCTGTTACTGCAAAAATTTCTCGCATAAAAGAAGGGGGGTGTCCGGAAGAAATGTGTTTCTCGCATAACTCTGAAATTGCATATTCTGGGTTTGCATATAACGAGGGACTAGTCTACGTACCAGCAGATTAAGCTTCAATTTTGAATGAAAAACATTTCCTATTCTTTAAGATGATGTCACAGCTGTTGGCCGCTTTGGGGATTCCAGCTACCAGCTAGGCAATGTTCCCTTTTATGCCGAAACGCAAGGCAGACTGGCGATGACACCACCACAACATGTGTATTCCGATCTTGGAGGCCTAAGTCAAGAGAGCGAAACGAACAAATACGCCACGCAGAACATGTACGCTGAGTTGATACAACAACGTGCAGGTTCGATACTGTCCTATTTACGAAGAGATGTCTTGAAAAATTAGAAATTTATGGTCATCACAATATTACCATTTCACATATTTATAATTTTTATACAGCAGCGAAAAAAACTAACAATTTATCAAGTTCTGATGAATATTCGTTCGATGAAAATAGGTGAATATATTGATATATTTTTATACTAAAATAGTTGAAGTTCTAACTATTCAAATTTGTATTGTAGCAGTGCGCCCGGTAAAACTACTGGAGTTAATATTGTAAATCCGACACAAAATGAGGATAGTTTGGATTCAGATGTAAGTCTATAATGTATTTATTTATTGTGGCAAACATTAATCTGCAATATTTTAATTTTGAGGGATCACTGTACATGTGTTTGTTTCTATTACCAGGATTCATCGCTTAGCAGTGATGGAGAATATGTAAAAAAACGCAGTGTACATGAAAGACACAAGCTAGATTTACATCAGATGCTCTACTTTGATGTTTTGAGTCAGTCAAATAATTTTAATAATATTGATATATTCGATATATACCATGTATTCTCTACTTTACAACAACTACAACATACAACCACTTAATACCTATCGAAATCCACTGTTTAGAAACATGTCTGAAAAAGAAAGGAAGCTTCAAAGCACTCGAACATCAAATGATCGAAGAAATGAAAAAGAAAAAGTCAATTTCGCCAAATAATTTGCTTTTTGTGGAATTCAACAAGGAGTCCGCGATCGCATGCATAATGTAATCACCTGTATTATCATCCTCAAAGATCCAATTATTTCTAGTACACCATTTCCCTAATTTACAATGATTTGTAGATACAAGCATTTTGCTCAAGTTCACGAGTATCAAATCATACAGAAACTGTAGCTCATGGGTTTCAACCATATCCCAGCGAAGTGTAAACGGCCAAAAATGAAACGTGCGAATTATTTTGTATAACAACGAAAAAAATAACCAAAATTATCGCGGAATATTTTTGGGCACTAACAACCTTAACTGTAAGTGATAACGTGAACAATAATAGACTATAAATCATCTTCAAACTACCCTGTAATAATATATTTACTCGTCACCTACCTACCAGTAACCCAGTTTTAGGAAAGGGTGCTTACTCATAAATTTGGGTTGTCTATATATGAAAGTCCATATGAAAATTTTTTTAGAACTTATTGTGACAAGATTTAACTGTTAATTGTTTTGTAGGTTCATCGGTCGGGACAGCAAAGGTGCAAAACACATCATATTAGATGGAAAATTTCCTCTAGAAAGTTCACTGTTTGGTGAATTAAAATCCGAAGATCTCGTAGTGAAAATATCAAAGGACCTCTACTTGATCAAAGGAACTAGTCATTATATAACGTAAATATTGTAGAATAAATTTTGAATATACATGTCCTTCACCATTCCGTAATGTCATAGAACAACCTTAACCTATCGTTTGATCAATTCTTTACAGAGTTACCAGGAATAAAATAGACAAGGTGGCCAAATTAACCATCCACTACCGACCACCATCTTAGTGAAAAAACCAAGGATTTATGTTCAGTGTGGCTGAATTGAAAGCATTTGTTATCTCAGTTAGATAAGTTTTGCTGTGTGGCATGTAATTTTTTTTTTTTGCAGGATTGATTAGTTTGCTATATATCACTCTGTTTGATTGAATACACTTTTGTAGAGTTCATGTTACTACTATGTATCCTCAATTGTACAGTTTTATGTCATTCGAGAGAAGGAATATAACAATTCAATGCCAATTTCACAATTACAGTAATGTTTATAAGCTAATCACGCTACTTTTGTGGGTGTCGTATTATGCTTTAGTAAACTTAGTTGCATCATGCTTTTGGAATTTTTACTTTCTTTTTTCTGCTGATCTGGCTCATTCACATTGGCTTGGTGGCTTGCTCCACTGTAATAAAGTTGGTATTAGTTATCAAGACTAACTTGGTTCCCATTAGTACAGTTACTTGCATGCCAAACCTTGATGGTATAGTGGTCATACAATGCAAGATGTTATGGTAACAGGACTATGTAAATTGTTTCACATCACACTTGCCAACTAATAATCACTGTTACTCTTTGTCATATAAATCAACTTCTTCCAATGCTCTTGAGCTGAACCATGTACAAATCCAATGCTGGCGGTCTAGTCATACCATATCAATGTGTATATATTTACCACCGTGCTTGAATTTAGCATTAAAGACACCTAGGTCTAATCATGGAAATGGTAGAAATAAAACTTATTGGACTTATACATGTTTTTTTTTTGATGAGTCTGCTTACAGAATTAGGCAAACTAGTTGCTGTCCACAAATAGAGAAAACATAGTGTTCAGACCAAAGTTAGCTACAAACCACCATACCTGAAGTAAGATAGATTTTCAAATCATGGTACACAATTAAAATATGAGTTGGGACTGTCAGGCCACATATTAAATTATAGCCAAGCCAAGAAATTATATTGCTTTACCTAAATAAATTGTGTTAACTCAATACAGCTTGGAAAAAGGCAGACCATATTTACTTGTGTATAAATCACACCCTAAATTTTGACTTGAAAATTTGGTAAAGAATTTTGTAATTGAAATTTCAATGGCAGATTAGACCACAAGGGCAAGTGAGCTTTTTACATTGCCATACAAGCCTATTTCCATTCTTAGCCTCATATACAAGTCACATCTCTGATTGTCTTTTGAATCAAATTTAAGTACAAAAAGCATGACTTTTACCCGTGCAATGCGACAAATTACAGCTAATAACAAAAAAATTACATATTTTAATCCCTTTCTATGTAAAATCTCTCAAATTTAATAGTTCGAAAGGCAAATGAAACTCTTGGTTATCATCAATTAAAGCACATATACAAAAAATGATTGATCCATGTCAATGAATGATTTTCATATTTTGATTGCTCACCAAAGCTAAAATTACACTGCAAATCCAGGGTATTCCCAACAGCAGCTAAGTAGGAACTTAGATATTTATCAACATAAAGAAACAACAGACCTGCACAACTTGGGGGAGATAGGCATGAAATTGCCCTAAACTTATCAGGTCCAGAATATCACAGCACACAAGCCACAAAAATATTGTCTACCAATAAGTAAAAGGAAGATGACAATGCGTAAT
>QRAM01000098.1:12530-95513 GCA_013436055.1 Halocynthia roretzi | reverse complement strand
CAATGGCAGATTAGACCACAAGGGCAAGTGAGCTTTTTACATTGCCATACAAGCCTATTTCCATTCTTAGCCTCATATACAAGTCACATCTCTGATTGTCTTTTGAATCAAATTTAAGTACAAAAAGCATGACTTTTACCCGTGCAATGCGACAAATTACAGCTAATAACAAAAAAATTACATATTTTAATCCCTTTCTATGTAAAATCTCTCAAATTTAATAGTTCGA
Organism: Halocynthia roretzi; assembly: GCA_013436055.1. Classification (NCBI taxonomy): domain Eukaryota; kingdom Metazoa; phylum Chordata; class Ascidiacea; order Stolidobranchia; family Pyuridae; genus Halocynthia; species Halocynthia roretzi. Next base: position 95,284 of record QRAM01000098.1, on the reverse strand, counting down.
AAGGCAAATGAAACTCTTGGTTATCATCAATTAAAGCACATATACAAAAAATGATTGATCCATGTCAATGAATGATTTTCATATTTTGATTGCTCACCAAAGCTAAAATTACACTGCAAATCCAGGGTATTCCCAACAGCAGCTAAGTAGGAACTTAGATATTTATCAACATAAAGAAACAACAGACCTGCACAACTTGGGGGAGATAGGCATGAAATTGCCCTAAACTTATCAGGTCCAGAATATCACAGCACACAAGCCACAAAAATATTGTCTACCAATAAGTAAAAGGAAGATGACAATGTTTTGGAGATAATTAGAATACTACTACTGTTACGTTATTTGCTTTCAAACTAGTGTGGCTGCTTTTACTGTCATTTATGTTTTTTGAAGAATCAGGGGTTTCCCTCTCTTCATATTATTTTTACCTCATTTTTTACCACTTTCTCAAAACATATTATTTCTTGAAACAACACAAGCATAAAAACTGTAAGCGTAGTTTTTTCAAACTCTATCAAGTTAAAAGATTCAATGTTTCCATATCCTTCCGTTTTTTGGAAAAAAATTACAATGACTACAATAGATGCTTGTGTATGGGCAAATGGTGTCACTAATTTTATATTATATTATATTATACAATATTCAATCAATGTAGGCGCAATTTTTGCAAATGTAATTGACTTTGGGGTTTCAAGGTATAAGGGAGTCTTGGGAATTAATTACATATACCATCACTACAGTGGATGCACTAGTGGTGACAATACTGAAGCAAGAAGACCTTTATGGTCGTGTGCATGTGCAGGCCTGTGTATCACCTTCTCTGTAATAAAATTCAAAAAAATAACAGCAAAACAAATAAGTTTAGCAGACAATTAGAGGGAAATCCAATCTCAGAATAATAAGTTCATTTTCCAGCCCTATTCTTACCATTGACTACAGAATTTTCTAGGAGATATTTTTGAGATACGAGTTGAACAAAAGTCTAAAATACCCAACATGAAAAGACCATCTCCTCCCACAGAAATATTCAAAACGAAATACACAACATCCATTACGACTCGGCAACAGTGAAATTACGTAATTAAAAGAACAATTTTAGCGGATAGATGGATTATACTGAAGCATCATATGCGTCGAATCGTATCTTTTATGATAATTTATATTTTAGTGGAACAGACAACATTGAGTGAAACAATTTTGAATACTGCAAGATCATCAACAGAGCTAGCATGTCATCATCATCGTCAAACATTGTTCCCTTCATTTATCTGTTATTTATTGAACTTTAGCGTTCCTCGAGGTTTTTTTGGCCGATTTGGCACGGTTCCTTTTTCCCTTCTTAATAATTTGTTTGGTTTTAATGTAACCCCTCTTCTTCTTACTCGTCTGAAAAAAACAATTTTCAAACATTGAATCTAAGTATATGGAAATCAATGTGGTACTTTGATACAATTCTTACCTTTTTGGAGATGTATTTTGATTTGTAATGTTTATGAACCAACTTTTTTGACAGTTTTGATCTGTTTGCTGGTTTCAGAACTCTGACCAGGAGAAAATTCATCATATGTTATCATATATTCATGCGCGGAAATATTTCACATTTCCTCTGGATAAATTTCTGAAGAAATAGCAGTTATGAAAAAATATAAATTCCAACCTGTAGATTCGTACGAGCCAATGTTCCGAAGTGTATGCTTCCTCCAAGTGTTCAAGTTTTATGTTCTTGTTCCCGATTTCGACGTTCCTTGTGCGATCAAAGCCCGATGGACTGCGAAAATCTAATTGGACTTCACCAAACCTTGAGCACAAAAATAAAGAGCATTAGTACGAGTACTCCATATTCACTACTTGACTAGCCTGAAGGTTTTCTGAATGAGCTATTAGGATGACAATAAGACATTTTACTGGAGCAGAAAAATGTATAAAATATAAAAATATTCCATTTGCATACTAGCAGAGCGACCTGGCCTTGCACTTGCAAATCCTTCGATAAACTTAAGAGTTAAATGACGGAATATTGAAGTACTTCTACTTTGGCCAACTACATTTTATTTATTGAGATGAGAGTGTGCTGTTATTGAATATTTTAATTGAAGTTTTTTAAGCAGACAGCTGTATCGTCGTTAAGTGACGTCATAATAGAATGTTATTGAGATGTTTGTATCTGTCTGAAATCATTTAAGGCAAGAGAGGACATTCATTTTTCATGCATACAATTTTAAATATATAGAAAGCACATTGTGAGTTAGTTAGGAAAGAAATAAAATCGCAAAACAATTAGCTTTTGTACTTTAATATTATCTATAAATAATCTATCAGCAACATACCTGTAATAGCTCATTTTGTACATAAGACAGTTAAGAAGAGTTTTTGAACCAGATTTGTCCACCCTGAATTCTCCCTGTGGGGTGAAGTAGTTGCTTTCTTTGATATCCTTGGGGTGCTCTCCTTCTGCAATACGGACCTGTATATGCAGACACAAATAATGTGACTTACAATACATTCCGTGTTATATTATTATACTAGCGGAGAAAGAAGGGACTGGATAAGCCTCTAAAAGACTTAGTGTAGGCATCTAGTTGAACATAGAATATTTAAGTCCTTTTTACCATTGTTTCGGTAAACTTGTTATATTAAAGCAGCTCTGGAGCATATACTTCAAAAAATATTAACACCACCGCGACCTGTACCTGGATCACCCCACGGAATTTAGTTCAAAGCACTGTCCAAAAAGTCCCAAGAATTTTACCATTATAACATATAGACATTAATCTAGAAACTTGATAGTCTACTTGCAGTAGATGAATTTCGATTATCAGCACATTCACGTTGAACAATTCCTCAAGTTTATTTCCCAATAAATAATACCTAACCAAATAACTGATGAGAGCAATATTCAGTCACTCACCATCCACAAAAACTTATTTATGTCGTCACCGGAATATCCGATAACTCCTCCGAATATGACGAGAACATAATCAACGTCCAACTCTCTCATAATCACAATGGCTTTGTCTTCTGTAGATGACATGGCTTTTCCAACCTAAATACCAATATTAATTATATACACAAGATTTCCATCTTGAATACAATGATGATTGACATCAACTAGTCATTACATCACTTCCTCGATTTACAAGGAATCGCCCAACGATTTTTCGAAATTACGAGTAGTTTGCTTCTCAATCTTAGTAACTTCCAAGGGTTAAATCAGAGCTTTCTAAACTGTGTGTCGCCTGCAGTGCGTAGGTGTGTTGCGGACGCGGACATTAAAATGTATTAATGCAGCAGTATCTCTCGTAAGGGATTGAATTAACCTCTGGTTTGCTAGGGGGGGGGGGGGGGTGTGTCGCGAAAATTATGTATGTTTAAAAAAAAAGTGGTGTGTCACCAACTGGAAAAGTTTGGGAAGCTCTGGGTTAAACAATACAGAAACTGTAGCTCATGGGCATCAATCTAATCCCAGAGAAGTGCTTCGATAATGTATGACCAAGAATCAGTCTAAAGTCCGGGTTTAAACTATTCGTATATCATAATGAATGAATAATCATAAAAATAATCGCTAAATTTGGTTGCCATGTCACATCTGTACCTTCAGCACAGGTAAGAAGTTGATATTCAACTATTAAACATAATTTATTATAAAATGCTTTTACTCATTACCTACATCCCAGAAACCCAGTAACAACATGCTACGATTAATAAATTTTGGAAGTAAATATTGGAAATATGATCTTTTGTATTTTATGAAGTGTTCATAATCTATATGACCTATTGCCTGGAAGCAAATATAGCCATATGCATATCCTACTGCCAAATCATTTTTACATCTATTGCAGATACAGGAAATCATACGAACCAGATTTTTACATGTGGTTTTCTAGCATGTGCTATTAATTGATTTGAGGTTTAATATAACCACATATATTCAAATGGATCCTCTATTTTAGGTTTATTTTATTGTTTACGATGGCAATTGCCGAATTATGGGATGTGGTGAGCATTCAGCTAGGCTGACCACCCATTATCTACAAGTATGGAAATATTCAATTCATAAGGACTATGCCTATTGAAAATCCTCAGACCAATATGAATAGTATACTTATAGTGAATATCTCTTATACTCAGTTACACAGATAGGCTGACGACACCTGATCTAGAGGTATAGAGATATTGAATACACATAGACTATCTGTTAAATATCTAGCAACTATCTTATAGTGTCTTACACAGGTGAAGGAATAAAGATCAACTAACCAAAGCAATGTGACTGTTATTCCAAGTATTATTGTCGACTAGCGTGGTTCGATTCGCCATTCCCGCTATCTGATATCCATAGTCCCACCATGACATCACTCTTGCTTTCTCGTGCGTGTTTTGCCTCAGCCAGTAGTATGCCTCGCGGAAGTCGTCCAAGATATTTCTCGTCCTATGGCAATATTGTTTATTTAATCTTATGAGAATGGATACCACGTTTACCATACATATGGATAGCAAGCATATAAAGTAATGTAACGTATAATAACAGGAGCGGTCAAAAATTCATAAATGTTTATTGGGTTATGATTGCAGAGTTCTGGATAATAGCAGCGCAATTCTAGTATAGGCTATTCATAGGATCTAAGCGCACAAAATCAATTTTTTTCATTTCCTTGAGACGATATAGAACATTGTTATCTATGATATGCATGTAATGAAAATTCCCCCCTTATTAGCAATCGGAATTGTTCTTCGCCCTTCGCCCCCAATTACAGTGTGTGTTATATATTTTTATCTGGGACTATCTGCCTCACACAAGCTCGTTCTGGCCCTGACTGCTAGAACTTACCCGTCTTGATTATAGGAAGCCAGAACAACGCTCGGACTGGAGTATGCGTTGCTAGTCACCCAGGTACAGTGAACAACGAACATCATTAGCATCATCAGCATAAGCATGATCACAAAAGTCTGAAAAAAAATACAATTAATCTAACAATTGCATTCAAAAATTTCATTTCAAACCACCAACCTAGGTGATCCTAAGATACAAATATATACTCTACTGAAATGACGATTTACAAATCTAAATTTCACTGATGATAAACTACTAACAGAATGAATGAGTTTTGAAGTTAAATGAAAAATTTTGAAAGTGAGATTGAAAGAATTGGCATTTCATGTTGTATCACGAGATTGTTGGATTGTGAAAATAAAATATTAAATGAACCTTCAGATTTGATCCCAAAGTTGTGTCTTCTGCCTTTGATGATCTACTTGACGCCACAGAACTGCTCGGCGCATTGGGTCCAGAGGTTGAAGTCTTTTTACGAGTTTTTCCAGCCTTGTCATAGAGCCGTTTCCCTATTTGTGAGTCATCACTTTCATCTTCGGGGCCATCTCCGGATCCTTCTGTTGTCTCTCCATTCTAATATCATTTTTAATATACTTATATATGATGCACCCACCCTGAACAGAGGACGAGTCTTATGTCAAGTTATCTCCAGGAATTTAGTATAGACAGTTTCCTAACCAATAAACATGGCTGTGAAGTCAGGCCAATTAGTGGGTTAGAAATGTTAATTCTAATATATTGCATTCAATTTTGTTATTAAACAACTAGGGTAATCCTAGTATTCTATTTCATTCTATTGGAATATTTAATGTAACATATTGATGGACTTTAAACCCTTCACCAATATTAGCTGTGTAATTGTGTTTTAGATGATGATGGTGAAGAAGTTTGTCAGAAAAAAATAGTGTTTTTTTTTAGATTAGTCTTAATGTTTATTGTCATTCAAAGTTTAGGAACTTCTTGAGCAGCCTCCCGATTTACACAATCAATGCTCTTAATTATCATACGAAATATATAATTATTCTAATTACAAATAAGAGGATACGGAGTCACATAAATTGAGAAGTTATAGGCTCTGTCTATGAACAAACCTTTCGCATAACATTAATCTACTTACGGTCAGTGATTTATTTTTTTTTCTTTCCTCCTTCTCAATGATGTCCACATCATCCTGCAGGTACAATATACATATATCATATTTCTACTGGTAATTCAGTAGAGCTTAACATACATGTAATAGATCTTCAAGTAAAAATTTCCTCTACCATTTCCTTATACCAAACACTTAACATTTTTTTTAAATTTGTTCTAGCATGCTCAAGTACCTTCAACTACCTGTTCTAACTACTCACATACCTTTAGGAATATCGAAAACGTGTTGGAGAATGCAATGCCAGCGAGCATGCACACACAAGGAGTCAACGTCAACATGAGCCGCACCATCACGCCGGCAAAGTATGCCGCGAATATAGCATAAAGGATGACTGTGTGAGTAAAAAAACAATGAAGGGGAAAATAAGGTCATAGTGGATTTTTCAATGCTCTTTAATCTGAGTATGAAAAATAACTTACTGAATACTATACTCATATTTGAACCATTTAATAGAACTCATCAAGTTACTAAACTTACTGAAGACACGTTCATCATTAACTTTTTTGACACAGAACCAAAGACCGGCTGGGAAGGCACAGGAAAGAACGTGCAGATCGAAAAAGAAAGACGACCATGTTGTAGGTTGATGTTCAGACACCGATGCAATAATAGGAATGTGGATCTTTGCATAACCGGTGTCCCAGAGAGAGTAAAATCTTCCACTCCATGGTGCAATTATGCCTGAAACAAAATGGAATCATTTTTTCATTTACTAGTTCAATCAATGACCAGTTACCCAAGAATTGCTTTAGACTTCACAGCCTTGATCCACTATACAACCTCAATAATAGCAATACAACCTCCACTATGTACCTGCATATGTCAACATAACAACTGTAAGGAACACAAGTCCAGCAGAAGCACTGACAGCAAAGAAGAAAAGTGACTTGAATTGTTCCTTCGTCATCTTTGATTTGACGTATTCAAGAAAGCAGTAGGCTTGCAGCAATGCAAAAACTCCTGCAAGAAATAGATGATGAAGAAAATTCTCCTATCGCAATCTTAACGCTGGTTAGGTTACAAATTTTTTATTACCTGCTGAGGCCATGTGTTCACTGGTTCTGATTGGTTGAAATCCAACAAAGGGTATTTGCATAGATAGGACTAGTCCAAGAATAAAGAATGTTGTGTATGCTGAGAACAAAAATAATATGGATTTGCATGGGATACATATATTGGCATACAAAATCGTTTAGATGCATAGGTGTCCATATAACAGACAATGTGCAATATCCAGCCAGCTGCAAGATTTTATGTGTGAAATGTGAAAAATAACCAATGTAACCCTTTATTCTAAAAGGTTGCAGCTCTCCCTGGTGTAGAGAGGCAGACTTATTCAGATTTAAACATGTACCTTTGCTGTATTAACATTATATCCTAGATTTTACATCCCTACTTTACTGGTGAAGTTCTGAAAGCTAAGGGAGAAATAAGACAAATATTTAAAGGCTATATTCTGTTTAAAAAAAATATTAGAACACTTTGTGGTCTGACTGCAGTAGTAAATATACATCAATCATGTATACTTCAAAGTAGTCTAGTAGCGATATCCAAAAGGTTTAAATAATTCTACTCTGGAGCCATATATCCTCACTTACCCACATAGATACGAGCTGAAAATCTCTGCATGAGCAACAAAACAAAAACATGTAGCGGAATTAAGTTGATGATGAACACATATCCTCCCCATGCAGAAACCTGAAACAATAAAAGCTCAATGACTGATATATCCACGACACTGAGCAAATGTTGATTTGGGGAAAAGGTGAAAAAAATAGGTGTTATTTCTTTACAAGGTGTTCTTACGCATCTAAGGAAATATTAATTTTTTATCTCGAATCATAAATCTGAATATGTTGTTGCTCTCAACGTTTTATCCGTATTCTTCCTCTACCAACCCAGACGCTTGCATTTCCTCCCCAGACGCTTGATCATTACAAACTATTTTCCAATTTCCTCTCCAATTCTCCTTTGGGCAAATTTGCTCTTGATGAATTTTAAATTCCTCCTTTAGGGAGCCAGTGTTTCTAGGACGTAAATGATGTAAAATTAACACGCTCACCATATAAAAATAGGAGATTGCAGCACAAACAGACCAGAAGACAGATCCAGTCTTGACTGATTTAATCCAGAGATAGTAAGTGAACTGCAGCGCGAAGATGGCAATGCCTTCGTTGTCGTAGCTCCCGGCGACAGAGCGTGAAATGTACCCAGGAACTAGAAAGTATAAAAGCATGTCGTCATGAGTGATAGATGGTAAAATAGGAGTGTAATACAGGTTGAAGATCTCTCTATTGAAATATGCCGGGTTAACAGAAGTATATATATTAAAACTTCTAATACACCACCAGCCAATGTGTCTATGGGTCGAACCTAATAAATCAGATGGTACCAGTCTGCTTACAAACTCACAACCACTGCTGTTGTTCACACAAACATGCTGAGCGGCTCGGTACAGGCTGATCGTTTATAAGGTTAATAACGTCTATAAAATACTTAATTTACACAGCTGGAAAATCACATTGTATAAATAGGTCAACTATTCAATACTGAGAAAATTCAAAGTCAAAATGGAATAGGACGATAGACTATGAGCTAATGAAACATATTTATGGATGCGTGTATCCATGCATGTAATGACTCATAAGGGAACAACATTGGACAAGGTTCACTTTATCAAAATAGATATCGGCTTAGTTTCATGCATTTTTTATATTGGTTTCAAGTACCTCTAATATTTATTAGCATGTCAGAACATTAAATACAAGGTTTTGTAAACTACTTATATATACAGGTGTCTATATTGACACTGTGATATTAAATTTCCACAAGCAGAAAAATACACATAACCGATGATTCATCCCTCGGGCCTGCAATCAGGCAGCACTTATGACAATATAGACAAGGAGTTCATACATCAATACGGCACATTGGAAGTACGTAAATAATTTATATCAGCAATTTGAAGTCAAGTACTGTATTTTACCATGTAAATTACACATTTGGAGCTGAAAAATCCTTGTGTGTATTATATATTGAATTATAATTAATGAAAATGTAATTTTTAATTGAATGAAACTCAACCAGGGAGTGCAAAATAACTGTAGTCACAGAATGTACTTGGTGAAAGATGGTACTTCAATATATCCTTAATGTTCACCTATTGCAATAAAACAAGCAGCAAACAGGCCGGCCCCAGAATTCCAAAGTTCCTTCGTTAGTAAGAATGTAGAAACAGCTGTCAGACCACTGAACAACGGCGCCAAAAAGACGCAAACATCACGGATGTGTACCGTTATGTGGAGGGTGTTGAGGAGCCAGTGAAGGCCGCCAGCCGTGACCATGAGACCAGGATACACCTAATTATAAAAGGGAAAATATTTAAAACCATGAATAAAACTTTGAAGTAAAACATAACCACTTACTGTTCCTCCAACAATTCTTCCTAATGGATACCAGGCGGTGTCATCAAACCAGTTTAAAAAATCATAAAACCCATTTTCACTTAAATGATGTGTTGCTCTGTAGTTGAACCTGAAGATGATAAATATAAAATATATTGTATATTGCATAACTAGGTATTAAGATACGAAGTTATATCAAAATACATAATATATTGTAACCATGAACATTAATCAACACCCAATAGTACAGTCATAGACAATAAATGTAAGTGATTCTATGCAAATCAATCGCATTACCAACAGTAGTGGCCAAATAGATAATACATGAAATAATAAAAAAATTATGTACTAGCAGTGCATTGTGGATCGTACCTCCAACCATTTTACTTTATGCTGGTGTATGTTGCTAGTTAGGGTCAGGTATATAGTCACCATATGTTTAATTTCATTGGGGCTAAAGCGAGGGTAAATGATAATTTATTATAGATGTAGATCATTCAAATGAAAATCATGAAATTCACTGTGTTAAACCGAAAGAAGTGAGGAAAGGTCTCTAATGCAAACATTGACACCTGCAAAAAATCNTAGACAATAAATGTAAGTTATTCTATGCAAATCAATCGCAATACCAACAGCAGTGACCAAATAGATAATACATGAAATAATAATAAAAAAAAATTCGCAATCACTAACGCTTAATCCAACTTGAATAAGTTTGGTGTACTAGCAGAGCATAGTGGATCGTACCTCCAACCATTTTACTTTATGCTGGTGTATGTTGCTATATAGTTACCATATGTTCAATTTCATTGGGGCTAAAGTGAGGGTAAATAATAATTTATTATAAATGTCGATTATTTGATGCTATTCGATCACGTATAATTAATATTCAAGGACTAAATAACTAATATCAGATATACTGAAAATTCATTGATTCTGATGAAATTCAGTGTGTTAAACCGAAAGAACTAAGGGAAGGTCCCTAATGCAAACATTGACACCTGCAAAAAATCCTATACAGTAAATAAAGTATAAACTAAAATCACTCACCATGGATCAAATTCATGAATGATGCTTTCAAATCTTATCACAGCAAACAGTCTTGAAGAGAAACCCACAATACAGCAAAGGGTAAGCACGACTACTGTGATCAGTGAAGTCAAGGCACCTGGATCAGTCAACGGTGCCCGTGAGGCTCCTTTACTTATTGACATTGTTCTAGGCTACTGCTAGGTGAGAAAATTTGAACAATGCACTAAGCTACCAATTGGATTCGGTTTTCGAGTCCAATTTGATAAATTGTGGTTCATGGAAATCTGGAAAAAATCAACACAAGATATTATTTCTGAAATCTGAAGTCAATTCACTTATTCAATTCAGATAAGGAATAACATGAAATCAAACAAAATTGAAAGGAGGGTAAGCAGGTTTAGTCAGGGTTGGCTAACACTACCAGAACTTAATCCAAGCTTCAACAAGATTTTTCAGAGGGACACTGCTCAACCTTCATTTGAAGCTGACATGAGCGTATATAGGGTTCATGGTTACCTGTGAAATTGATTGCATATACATATTTTGTTTTTCTCAAGTAACAATTATGGTTAGATTGTTTATCACTGCTACAGGGTACTGGTGTAGCAATATGGTCCCTTATTGGATACTGATGTATGGTCCCTCATTAGTATCCTAGGTGTGATTTAGGGTAGGATTAGTGTTAAATAACCTTTACATGTAACAAGCCTCGACTAACTCAAGTTTACCTAACCTACCCTAATATAACAGGAGGGTGCGCATGACTACATGGTACGAAATTATTGTGTGCTCGACTAGCTGTGGCCTGGCTCTGAATTCGAACTTCAACTCGCATTGCCTGGAGTAATATGCCAACCGATTGGAAAAGAACGAGTTAAACCAATGCAGATTTATTTATTAGTATATTCTGTATATTTACTACGATTAATACAACTTAATACAGTGAAAAGGCAATGGGAACTTGTGACTCGTGCATTGCAAACGTCTCCCTCCATCTTTTGGATTTCCAGGTGACGTCACGCACGTGCTTTTACCGGTACACGTAGGCAATTCATTGTAGAACAATTCAGTTTATCTGAGCACGCGCTGGCTTCTTCCTATTATTATACTATCGGGAACGTATAAGCCACATACCCTCCTCTATATTATATTAGCTATTCATATCATACTGATTCAGCTCGAAAACTGCTTTCGAAGGAAATCACTAGCGCTATTAAGCCTTTCCAAGAGATTGAACAGCCTCGTCTGAACTTATTCTATACACACATCACAGTATCTATTCTCTACGTGTCGATACTATGGTCTAAGCGTCTCAGTAAAATACATTAGCCTACCTTTTTTCCTACGTTAACGATGTAAGTTAATACGGCTCTTGAATATACAATACTGGAGGCTATACATAAATATCAAACTCTCCACCATACGCTTGGATTTTTTCGCCGTGCACTGAATATTGATTCTATTTAACTGAATCAAGCAACTCGTATACTAGTCGACTACATCTTTACATTGGTCATGAAACTCATAATCCACAAGTCGATTTGGACGTAAGTCAGTGAAAGGGGTTAGTAAGAAGTCAAAGTACTGTACAGTACTAAATTCTACTTGTTATCCAAACAATGGCCCTTTTTCTTATCCAAGAACCTCGGACGGATTTTTTTCCTTGAGCCTCACTGTTTCCGGATGTGTTCTCGTGAGCATATTGCTGCCAGTAATCTTAACTGCCGGATTAAAAATTCTGGGACCATTGTGGCCTACTTACAGTGCATTATGTAACAGTTTTTACCAGTTGGCTTCAACTGCAAGGCTCCTAACCCCATATGGGACCCCAGACAGGAAAATTATAATTCACACCAGTGAGTTTGACATTCAAGATAATCCAGTACATCAATTTTAATCAAAATCTGAGATGAAGGGTAAATATTTTCAGGTTTGTGGTGACCAGTCATGAAACAACCGGATTGAAGAAAATAAGATGGGTTATAGGGATTAAAATTTTATAGGGAGTAGAATTGTACAGAGAAATAGCGATGGTAATGTTTGTGACCAACACAGTTTCGCTGTACAATTCTACTCCCTTTAGGGTCACCCAGACGTAGTTGCTGGTTGTGAAGGATCCCCCGTCACTTCAAACTTCGGGGCCCCCAAAAATTGTAGGTCATAATTTGCTCCGATCATTATTAGCCGTTCTAACGCAAATATCTCGTCCAATTTATTTCACATCACATAGTTTTAGGGGACAGCATAGCAGAACTGATCTCAAAATTCAAAGGTTATAACATACGAAAGAACAATCACATGTATATAAAGAATATGTCACATACTAAATAAAGGTAAAATTAACAAATTATTTACAAATTCTTATATTGTAATGCATTAGAAAGTAGCTGTCTAAAATTTGAAGGAATTTGTTCTATAACTGAAGCATGTCTACAATTCATTATTCCAGCAGGTTCATTAATTCACAAAAATTATCTTTATTAATTTTCCAAGACTTTTAAACAAGTTCTGGATTTTATCACATTTTAGACAATTTCTACCAATTTTGAATAAAGATTTAAAATCACATTTGTAAATTATATTAGTTCACCAAGCACATAAAAATTTATTCCTAGTTGTTGAGCAATTGCCTTTCACATGGTACATGCATATTTCTCAAAGATCTTTACCACAGTATGGCAACACCAACATTTTCCAACCACACCCAAAAGCAAATACATATAAAATATTATTAGCAATAACTAATTGAAATGTACATAGAATATGACAGGGGAAAGTCATAACACAGGATATATAGTGTATACAGGGGTGTCATTCACATTTGCTTATAACGTTGTTGAATTAATGTTTAGGTGTGCGATTCAATGAAGATTATAAGCCTACTTTTACAGCCATGTTTTCTGATTAAGCTTGTCAAACATAGTTTGCAGTAGGATATGACTTAATGATCTCATTTCATTTTCAGATTGCACAGATTAAGTACATCATATTCTTGACTATCCCTGCTATCAGACAGCATCCATAGCTGACACACAACAGTTGACATCAATATTCAAGCATTTCCTTCCACATACTAACAATGTTCGAATTCAAATAATAGCATTAGTGACAGATCACATTAACTGCATTGAATGGACCGCTGGATTGTATGGGTGTCCTGATGGTGATGGATGGCCACCTTGGGAATAGGTGTTCGTAGAAAACTGTTGGTGCGGCAATGTGTTCTGGATAGGAATTAGTGAAAAATTATATATTATATTTTTCATATTTTACAAGTACAATTTCTTTTTAAATTATATTTTTATATTCTGTAAGGGTAAGGTATCATTTTAGCACAACTAAACAGTGAGAATCAAGCTTAGAACCTCACCTGATTGGCATACGTTATTTGATTCGAATGAGCTACTGTTGATGATGGGTCGCTGTAAACTGTATGGGGCTGTTGGTGAGGAAAGTTACTGCAAAAAGAAGACAATTGATATCATTTACATACACATGCAATACTAAAAAAAATCGAATAGTACACATATTTTAAGATACGCAAAAGTGTCAGATACAAATGGTATGGTGTACTATTTTAACATTGAAAAGCATTATATGATGGATTGGAATGAAATTATTTTAACAGTCAATACAACTTCATATATTTCTTCCTGTTACTACTACATGGTCTATAATTGAGTTTTATTAACATGACTGCAAACATGATATATTTCCTAATAGTAACATTACCTCTGTGTCATCGGCTGACTTGTATTTTGATGAACTGTTGGTGGCATGCCTTGAAATTAATCAATAAATCACAAGATGATGAAAGATTACAATAAAAATAATTATAACTATAATAATTAGGAATATAAATGATATATGAGAATTTTCATTGGCATATTGCACAAACTTTATGAAAAAGATATATATAATACCTTGCGGCTGATGAACGCCATTCTGCATGGGGTAAGTATTGCTAGCAGGTACAGGTCCCTGTAAATCATGTAATGATAAAGAATAAACTCTATTTTATCCTGGCATAACATTACTGGCATAACAAAGGAGATACCATGTAATATTAGGAAATGATCAGCAATCTTACAATGATGAGTGCAATGGCAATCAGACAAAAGCATCTGATAAGGCAACGTCAGTTACTCTGGGATGACTGGCCTATTATAATACCAAGCCATGGTATATCAGGAAAACTATAAGATACTTGGCAAGAAAGAGGAGAAATTGTAACTGGGCGAAGGTAAATTTATTATAAAAAAAATTCAGTGGATCGCACTCACCGCCTGATGATACATGTTGTATGGAGAAGAAGTATTAGGAATACCGACAGATGTACTAGCTCCAGCAATATTCACCTACAAATAAGTCAGATAGCAGTTTTAGAGGTGAGGGTTACTTGAAGTAATGCAACAACAACATTCAGTTAGTTCAACGGTATACCTGTTGCATGTGACCCACTTGTGGGGAATTATACATATTAGAAGCTCCTGCTTGAGAGAATCCTGGGTGTGGACCCGCCATCATGTGCGAAGCATAGGGATTCATGCCAGGGGCAGCTTGGTTCTTCATATAGAGACTAGGAAGCGCTGGATTATATATTGGCATCTCATTCATTAACCTGAAAAATTATTTCAATGTTTCACCACTCTATTCAATCTTATTACAGCAATACTCGGCTTTGATTCCTGAAAACAGCAAGCAAGTCAGTGCTAAACACAGTTATCATAGTGTGTATGAGATAATTTTTTGATGGTTTTTCAAGCCAAGGTTTCTTGGTTATAGAAGCATATTTTCTTTTTGACATGGTGGATTAATACAAGACTACTTACTTGTCATACATATTGAGAGCTTCAAGTATCTTTTCGTTGAGTTGCGAATATTCAAGATGTTTTCGATCGATATCTTCCAGTTTAGCATCAATGAGTGGACCCATTTGAGTACAGGCTTCTATTGAATTAAATAATTTAGACAAGATAATTAAAAGATATTAAATAGGCTGTAACAAAAAAATAATAAAATCATATTGATATCTAATTCAATCCAAAAATCTATTTTACATTCATTTAACAGTACAGTAATAACTTGCGCTACGTCAGTAATTGGCTCTAGAAGCCTTGACGTGAACCAGACCTAATGCCTTAAGTATGACAACTAACAATTAGCGTCAATAACACATGAAAGAATATAACTCTCGATAAGTTACTAAGGAATTTATAAAATATTTCAATAATTATGCTTGGAAGCACTAGCACTATTTTTCTAAGATCCCATGGCTACAATACCTCCCTTGTTTACTCAATAATAATGCTACAACTATACCTTCATCCTTCAAAAGTACTTGACTGTCATGCTCTTGTGTCTCGGGATCTGTGTTTTGAAGAATTACTAATGTTTTTTCCATAAGTTCCTGAAAATAGTCAAATATCAAAGGTAAACAAATATACTGTCAAATATAGATGAATCCAACCACAATAGAAATGAATGAATAGAAAATGAAGGAGTCAGAGGTCCACAGAACTTATCAAATATTCAGAAATGAAAATGTTTAATTACTGATTAAATGACAGTATCTTTATGTACAGTTGACTATTGTAAGCACTTGTTTGTAAATACCTCATTGATTTCTAAAACGGGTTCACTAAGATCAACTTCCTTAACTTCAACTTCTTCGTTGAATGAGACAGAACGACTGTTTTCATCTGTTCATTGAAAAAGTAAACTTGAGATCCCAAACTACTCTACATTCATCCTACACAGCATTAGTAGATCCATTCAATAGGATCTATATTTATATCAAAATATTCAGAAGTACAGATATTTTCTCCTACCTATTTCATCTTCATCATTCTTCTTCACAACACCAAATTCTGGCTCTGGCTCGACTGACAGGTCTGTGGTCACAAAATTAGCAGGAAAAAGACCAACACCGTGTGACCCCTCACCCTTCCACCAGTTTGCGTCACTGTCGTCCAGGATGGTGATGAGATCCCCTGCTTTGAACGTAAGCTCATTGTCTTCAGCCGCTTCGAAGTCATATATCGCTTTTACTGTGTTTTTCTTCGATCTTGAGTCACCTATTAAATGAAGTGTTTTCTTGTTCTTGTATATACTACCAGTGTGAATTACATCTACTCTCCAATATTCGAAATAAACGAATATTTGAATTCCATGTTTAGGCATGTGCTCCTTAGAAAGCCTCAATTCAAAAAAAATATCACTTACTTGATGACGAATAGGATGGGGATGAATATGTAGATGTGGATGGGGAACCTCCCAACATGGATGGATATAAACTTCCTCCGGATGAAGATGTAACATTTGAGGAAGCAGCTATACTGCTGGACAAGGATTTTCTACCTTTTTCTGCTTTTAGCGACATTTCAATAGCTGTGGGATAAAGAGGAGTATCATCTGTTACAACCTATCCTTGTTTAGGTTGTATTATAAATCATGGTAAATTATTAAGGATGAAAAGAATTTATTACCCTTGGCAATATCATCAGCTTCTTGCTGACTGGATACCACATTTGGATCTTTACTAACTGGAGCCGATTTCTTCTGAGGTTTTATCTCTTCTTCTGTTGGGAATTCAATCCCTTCGCTCCTCATAAAGTGATAAAACGAAGTGAGGCGACTGGAATGTGAGAAAATTAATATTTTAAAAATCTAGTATTGACAACCAATGCCAGACCTGGGTAAGCCTTCAACGAACTTAATGTATGTGTCCCACCAAAAATAATTATTGAAGTAATTCTTAATTTGCCACACATTTATTGAGGTGAGATTATCTATTATAACTAATATCTTAGTTAGAGTTCTTTTATGAGATGGCTGCATCTGTTTGCAATCACACTCGCATATTTTATGTCATCATGATAGAGTATTGTTAACACATTCGAATCAGTCTAGAATCTCTTAACTGTTCCGGTCAATGCTAGAAAAGTAGGGCATGGAAAAAAAGGTTCAAAGCTTTCAAGGCGAGAGGGAACAGACAGAGGCAATAGATATGAATGTTGAGATACATATATACAGACAGAGGGACATATTGGAAGAGATGAAGGTTTCTATATATATCTTCATAACGATACATGAAGATGGTTGAACGGATTGAAAACAGATCATACCTCAATTGAGCTTCATCTTTAAATTCCTCAGCCCATCTTCTGATCAGCATTTTCAAGTAACTAGCGACCTTGGGGTGACTGTTGAGAATTATTGCTCTCATGTTATTGATGAAGTCCTGACATGAGTAAGCGCATAAAAATGATATAAGACACTTCCTGATACCACACATCACAATACTCTCACAAACAGCACAGCATACCTGTGAAGCAACCTCCTTTTTAAAATCGAGGCCGCAATTGTTTACACATGAATCAAGTAGAATGAGTGCTTGTAGAGAAACGTGGGGAACACGGTGATTAATTTTCTTTAAAATGGCCTTGCAAAATTCCTTCGGTCTATGACACAATCATTACAGACATTACTGTTTAAATACATACAGGTCAAAAGTTGAATTCGTATAATCACCCATCAGTAGTAGTTCTAATTTTATCGCAAATAGCCATGATAAGGCCCCAGTCTTCTTCTGTGTTGCATTCATCGGTAGCCTTGTCTAAGATAAATAAATAAAATTAATAACGAAAAGCATACTAAGAACACTATTTCCTCAACAGGTTGGATCTCAATGTATCATATCATTTAAAAAATCCAATGGGAAAAAGGGAAAACAGTCAATTTACAATGGTCACTGCCTTTACAAGATAATTTATAACCCTAATATCAAAATACACGCTTATGTTAACATATTATAAAGTAGTGGGCAACACTAAAATGCAGAAAAAGGTAAAACCAGGATACTCATTACATCAGAATCAGAAAATGATACACACACTGTGAACAAATGTCACTAATCTTGTCTGTACAAAATAATTCACCAAACTGTTATTACAGCATATAAACTTGTGTTTCAATAAATATAAATTATGCATAGTGGGTGGAATATGTGCAAAGCTGTGAGACAACTAAACTCATTAAACAACTGTTGAAATATAGAATGGGGGAGTGAAAAATCATGAATCCTAACCCTACTGACTAGTTTGCAGTCTCACTTGATTTAAGTGTTCTTCCAGCCAAAGGGTTAGTGATATCATATTTACACTATTAGTGATGCTGGGGTGAACTGTATATATTATTGGTAAGTACATATACTCTCCATTAGATGTTATATGAATATTATTCGAGTTTTAGATTCAAATAATTTATGGTCATAAATTCATGCTTACCTAGCTGTGGATCAAACACAGAAGATGAATTCCCAAATATGCCCATGTTGCTACTGACTGCAACTCTCAGTGAAGAAATACCTTTCCAAAGTTAACAGCAACAGATTTAGCAGTGAGGCACGTCAGATATTCTCTTGAAAGTTCAACAATATCAATAAATTCTTTTAAATACACTGAAAAATAATAAGTAATGTTCAATGAGGGAAATATCTATATAGTCAATTGAGATTAACAACTAGACATCCGTTTCCCAAATCCTCGCTCCGGACAATAACCATTTTACTCCCCCAACTCTAACCTTTGATTTGACCTTTGAAAATATTTTGTAAAGCTATTGAACCAAACTGAAATGAACCTATAAATTAGGGCCTTGACGACCTGACCCCAAAAATGACAATGTTACACTACAGTAGGGTGGGGTAGACAACGCAATATACAAGTTCGTTGGGTCTAGGGGTTAGTAATAGTATATACATCATTTAAATGTGTATTCTTTTGAGTCATAAGAAATCGTCGGAGTGGAAAATGATCTGAGATGTCTCAGTAACATATACATCGGAACTCCCGCGAAAATCATTGTCGATTAACACTATTTTACCTCTTACTTATACGTACACTAACAACTTTCCTTGAACAGCATTCATAAAGCCAAAGCCAGCAGATTTATACATGCAATTAGACGTAAATGTATCTGAGAATCACATGACTATGGAAACAAATCATAGTTTGACCTGTTTCTAGCTCGTTCGTTCGTCGACTAACTAAACAATGAAATGGAGATTGGCTCTCTATTGACACCTAATAAATTTTTCATAAGAATATTTTAACTAGAATTACGAAGCACTCAACCGGCTTTATGATCTGTCATGCCTCTGGTGACAGTAGTGATGTATTTTTTCAAGTTAGGAAGTCTATACATGCATTTGATGTATTGCCAAAGAGTGTATATTGCCTCGAGCCCTAGAACAATATTGAATGTGCTAATGAAATTTACTTGCTATTTTGATTTGAGCACGATGATGTCTTTCTTCTCAATTTTATCTGCTGCAACTATTATATCAAAATATGACGAGCTCATCTGCATTTTGACATGGATGAATCTCGTAAATCGAATCATTACTTGTGACATAATCGACTATTAAATTCGCATGAACAATCACACTGAATACATAAACAAATATGACAATATCAAAACTACTCATAATATTGCACGATAATGAAAATAATAATTCTTCAAGATTTTATTTGCAAAACAGATCTTTTTTCCAGTTGCTGCATCTGTTTGAGTACGTAAGAAACTGCATGACGCAACTCATGGAATTTTTCTTTTGAGATCTGAAAAAAATATTCACCTGCTTAAATAAACAATATTTATATTGGATTTTTCATGTAGCTAACCTCAAAAGTGTTAGAGGAACCTCCAGTTGATTGTATTTCCATTAGGATGGAAGGCTCAAGGACTCTGCATAAGCTTGATGTAGAGATAGCAACATCCAACCTCCAGCGACAACCTTCTAAAGTTGGATACCTAGATGTATTACAACTGTTATACCAAACACACTTATATTAACAGATTAGATATAAAATAAGAATGGGATTCTTCTAAAGAAGCCAGTAGATGTAAGGAGAGTAGTATAGTAGATGATGACAAACAATTTACTGATAATACAATGATGTAAAGTAGCTGATTAGAATTTCTTCCTGAAGTAGGTGATACTGGAAGCAAAGCACTTTTTCATCAAAGCTTCTAAATACTATTACAAAAAAACTTGGTCCGTACCTTGGTCTTCGCTGTTGTATAATTTCATCGATTTCCTTTCTAATTTCACCAAAGATTAATTTTTGAAGGTCTCCGTGGAACTGCTTTGGAACACTGAAAAATAAATTGAATAAATCAATATTGACATTGAAAAATTGTTGTGCAATCGTGATCAGACTGAGATTCTGATCAGACACGTTACCATTGTCAGATAATGTTATATATGATCACAATACTGCAGTAAAAGTGATTAATTCTATAAGTGAATTAAAGACAAAAAGCTGAAAATTATAAATACTTGAGCTGATTCAAATCTTTGATAAAATCTTTTTCACTCAGGGAGTATGATGGTAAGCGA
Organism: Halocynthia roretzi; assembly: GCA_013436055.1. Lineage (NCBI taxonomy): Eukaryota > Metazoa > Chordata > Ascidiacea > Stolidobranchia > Pyuridae > Halocynthia > Halocynthia roretzi. The sequence goes on along the minus strand of QRAM01000098.1, from coordinate 74,459 downwards.
AGAGCACATTGAACTATCATGAGCAATCCTGGATAAATTTCCGAAATATTGTCATCATATTTTTCCAAACATTTTTCAAACAATTCCTCTGCTGATTTGACGTCAGTGAAGTGTTTAGTGACAACTAAAAAAATATAATTTGATGTCTTGTCTAACCCAAACCCTGACTCTAACTTCCGTGTATTCGGTACCGAGTCAGCTGGTGAACATCAACAATCCAACGGTGATTTGTTAGGACACTACAAACGTTTACAATATTCTTAACCCTTAAACCCAATCCCCAAACGCACCATTGTAAGGCTAATCGCTCGACACGCCATGAATACACGGAAGCGTAAAATAGAGGTGTCTTACCTTCAATCAAATCGTTAAACTTGTCTGTCGTGATATTTTGAATATGTTTGATGCATATTTTAACTTCTCTTGGCACAGAAGTACCAATGAAGTTCGTTCTTTCTATATCCTTGGACATTGAACAATATTTCTGTATTTTATCCACCAATAATCAGAAATCTCATCTCAAAATAGCAACTAGACTTTTCGCTGTAGCGAACTTGCTATTTGGTCAAAGTTCAATTAGCTGTAGCGAAATTGGTCACGAGACGTAAAAGTTGGTGTTTATTTCCTTGGGCAGGACTCGTGAAAGTTGATTTAGTGAAATGTTGGCTATATAAATAATAAATGGTAAACCTTTCCTTTATTACCCCGATACTAGAACTGTGTTTATCATTTTAGTAAGTAAGGGTAGCTGTCATTCATAGTAGGTGAGAATGAACGGGGAAGTGCCAAATACATCGTTTTGTAAATTAAAAGGCCATACGAAAGAAGTGAGCAATTGCGCGTTTTCAAAAGATTTTTTCGTATCGTGTTCAGGTATACAACCGTAAACTGATTTTGAACTATCAAACTTGACCTCTCTTAATGTTCAAGCATCCTTTTGAATTCATCTACCTATTTATGAGGTATCAACTCACTCATAATGGACAATACTAAACCAGCAGCCTATTAAATACCGCTGTACCATAATACTAAATACCACTGTACAGTACTAAATGCTGCTGCTAAATACCGCACATAAAATATAGCACAACTTCTTCCATACTAAATGCTGCTGTAGCTTATATCTTAGCTGCACTAGTCGTTTCGAAGATGTTGTGCGACATTAAAAACGTAAATCCTGCTACAGCAGCATTTAGTATGGTACTTAGGGTTTTAGTATTGTCCCTCCTGAATAGTGACCAAGAATCCTATGTATAAATTATGACGTTAATACTGTTAGTATATTTACATTTTCAGGAGACAAGTCTATTCGAGTTTATTCAGCAAGAGATTTTAAAGAGACGAGTTATTCTCCTGTGTATGCTCATAAGTATGGAGTGAATTGCGTTTGCTTCGACACAACCGGACAGCTTTTGGCTTCCGCGTCTACCGACGGCTCTGCACATTTATGGAGAATAACTGAAGATGAAGTTAAGGTTTGACTTACATAATTCACTAATTCTGAATAGCATTGTACAGTAGAGTCGCCTGGATAATACCATGATATTTATCATTTTTTCAAGGTGCTTAGTGTATTCAAGCACGCAGACTCTGCTGCGGTGCAGGTCTGCAATTTTTCTCCAGATTCAAGCATGCTTGTGACCGGCACAGGGGATGGAGGCATTGCCGTTTGGAGCATAGAAAAGAAGAAAAGACTTTAGTAAAAATTTAATATTCGGATTCCAATTGTTAATGTATAGAGAGTGAATTTTTCTGTTTTTTTAGTCAAATCGAAGGCCATTCTGAAGGAAACGTTAATGCAGCTGCATTCACACCTTGCAACAAATATCTGGTCACTGGCTCAGTGACGGGAGATCTGAGGGTCTGGACTTTGAACTATGCCAAGCTCTATGTATGTTTAGTCCTTACCATTGAATATTTTAGAATATTAATATAGTGGACGCTGCTTTTATGATTGCTTCAGGACCGTCTCTTTTTGATAACAATATCTGGCTGATAACATTAAATGAGGGATATGAATATGATATAAATATGTTTGAGGACCGATCGCTATTGATATTAATATAATTAGTGCCTCACTTATAGTGCATCTATGAACATAACTGAACTAAGACATTAAAGAACTTATGGAACTACACGTAATATCAAATGCAATAGAATTTAACTTGACCCATTCTTCATGATGTCGTTTTAGCTCAACGATCGTGTTAAAATGAAGAATAATTTCAAGTTAAATGCATCTTTCATTTAGTGCATTCTCCAAACAGAAGCCCATGACAAGAGCTCATCTGGATGTGGCGTGGATTGCGTGTGTTTCTCGCCTACGTTTCATGACCTAGGTATGATCTAGTGTTCTCTGTGAAATAATGGCGTGGATAATCATAAATGTGCTAACTACCAGGTAATCAGAACGAAGCGAATAATTTTCTGATGGCCTCCTGTGGTCAAGACAATCAAATTAAATTGTGGGCTTTTAAGAAAGACATTGCTGAGGCAGTTTCTATCAGGAAAAATCACAGTGGTGAGATAAAGTAAAATTATCCTAGTGAGATATTAATTATAAGTTTTGACAGTTGACAGTTGTATTTAATATAATTTACCTTACCACTTTCTAATATTAAATTCTATTCTATGGACAGCAAAGTGTCTGCAACCTCTGCATGAACTCTCAGGGCACAATGGTCCAGTGAGCCGGTGTTGCTTTTCACCAGACGGTTTGAAGTTAGCGTCCAGTTCATTTGATAAAACTGTCATATTGTGGAATCCAGTAAGGCATAACAAATACAAAGTTATTAGGGTTATATTGTATCATTTAATTTCAATAATTTTGTATCTATATATTCATAATATCCATTACAACAATTTTAAATACTGTACTGTAAATTGCTTATATCTCCTCAACCAAAGCTATCACTTAAGCTGATTGCACATCTTTCTGATTTGATTTGATGTATGGTAACATATTCCTAACTGGGAGGGTCGAAGGCAGACACTAGAAAACATCATAGTGGTTGTGCGATACCTCCCTATATTAAAAAACTATAATCATCATATTAGCAAGCTGAAGAAAAGCTTCGTCAATGTGTCAGATAATATAACATTTGTATGAAATATAATCAGAGATATCATGTTTAGATTACCGGTGAGCAGTTACTGGAGTTTGACGGTCACACTGCCATTGTCACTTGCGTTAGTTTCTCGGTCGATGGAAGATACCTTGCATCAACATCCTATGATAAAACGACAATAATTTGGAGGCTGACTGGGAATGATGACGCAGAGTCTGATAATGTAAAAATTCATTTAATAAGATCCAATTTTATATGACTAGCTACTACTTTGCCTATTTCATGTAGAATGTTACAAATGAACTAGTGGAACTAGCCTCATCGGAACAAACCGAGGCAAAGAAAAACGTGAAGGAATGGACAACAAATGATGTAATCGAATGGATGGAAAAAGAACTAAAGCTTAATCAGTATTCTCCCTCGTTTTTGGAAAATGAAATAGACGGTGACGAACTGGTTAATCTAACCGCTGAAATATTGTCAAAAGATCTTGGTGTCAGTAAGTATATTTTTTATGATATCCTGGGTTTAAATCACTGGTTCTCAACCTGTTTTGCCTCCTTCCTCCATCTTACCAAATGTCAGAATGTTTCGACTCAAAGGTATAATCAATCAATATATATATATATTACTGCTGAAAATCTAATGGAGAGAAACTTATATTGTTTCTTCACCAATTCTGAGATATGCTTAGTATCTGATCGGTATTTTAAATTGGGAGGAATTTTCCCTTGGTTGATAATCCCTGTTTAAAGGTATCCAACAGTATTCTAGTTTCAAATGTTTGAAAAATGTGGACCAGTGTCTACTAGACCTTCTAATCGATAAAATGATTGCTACTTCGCAGCTCCTCTTGGTCATCGTAATAAGATACTGAGAGGGATCAAGGCTTTGGAAGAAAGCCAAACATCGGTTAGTTCATCAAAAATTTTGACAGCAAATACCCAAAGTAAGATAATTTTCAGCCTTCATGCGCATATTATTTTTAACAGGTAGAGAGGTAAAATTTAATTCTCGTTTTTTATTTCAGCCAATAAATCCCCGTCCTTTCAAAAAGCGATAGGTGTTGTGCCTCCTGCACCCACAGTAACGAATGTTGCTCTAGCAGGTAATTAACTGCATCAGTTTTCATTATCATTTTCAATGTCCTAATGTTAAGATGGTTTTTTCTAGATATGAATATTCCTGAAGAATTTATTTGTCCAATAACACGAGAAGTCATGAGGGATCCAGTCATTGCTGCAGGTCTTGATAAATTCTTACTTACATTTTTAGCCTTATGTTCATTCTCATTTCTTAATGCAGTAAACCCTCATTAGGTGATAAAACTTGGGGCTACAGGCCTCCCAAATTACATAAATGACTAACAGACAATACTTTATGTACCGCTAAGTTTGTAAGTTTAGTCTCCAGACCTCAGACAATACTACCATCTATTATCCTTGTAAAGAAATTCAAAAATCGACTTGATCCAATAATGTTACGATTAAAAAAAAAGGCGAAAGTGATGAGTGTACTGAAGGTGATGAGTGTACTGAAGGTGATGAGTGAACAGTAGTTGTAAGTGACACAGGTGGTACAGAGAAGTGGACACAGCACTCAGAAGAAGCAGTACAATCATTTGAAATTATGCAAATTATGACTTGGTAAATACCCCAGGGTTCCCTTACAAAACAACTATGGAATTGTGCGTTTTATAATGGAAAATATTCCAGTTGTTTGTAATTTCTCAATAATTTTAGACGGCTTCACCTATGAACGGCTTGAACTAGAAGAATGGTTTCGTAAGGGAAGTAAGCTGAGCCCGATGACCAACGCCAAGTTATCATCTACTGTTCTGCTACCGAATCAGGCTTTAAAAAATGTTATTAACCAGTTCTTGGAAGGAAACAAGAATTAGGGATGATGAGCTTCGATCTATTTTATTGATATGTGATCAGAAATATCTTATTTTTTGATTATAAGAGTAGTTTTGTATTTATTTATCAATTCTTTTTCTGTGTGTTGTAATCAAGTGCATATTTATGGTTCAAATTCATTGGTTCATTGGTTGAAAATTTCTCGTCCCACAATATACTTGCATATTGTTTTCGAGGGGTGTCATTCTACGTCTAATATTCGAAAAAATATGCTACAAAGCTTATATGACATTTGTTCTAGTTCACTCCATTTCTACCAGGTAGTTTCTATTTGTTGCAGTAATGCCATGGCGGGTTGACCAGAATTATTCTTGCAAGGTGACAGATACTTTTTTAGATGGCTTGAGCCAATGAAATTATACAGTGGATGCATTATGTAAAAGATCCTTTTAATGTTACTAATGTGTTTCATCAAATTATGTTTCTATGTATTATATAACAAATATGCTACAAGTTGTATACAAAGACAAGTGTAGTCCTTTTTTGCTCGGTATCACATATTTTCTCAGTATTTCTTATTACCCCTGATTTTTTGGCCTATAGTTTCTTCATACTTCTTGCTTATGCGTTTATTTTTGTTTAACTTCATAGTTCTGTTTACAGCTCAATATAATTTTTGTGTAAATATCCCAATATTCGTTATATTACAAAGACAATTTAACTGAATAAAAATCTATTGTCTTTTGTTATTTTTTATTGAAATATATCTATCAATAATAGGTTTAGTAAAGAGAAGGACGTAGCTTTCAGAATACCAGTCTACTTTTAAATGTTAGTGTAGTGTTCACATATTACAATATATAGGAGTCATGGGAATGGATGAAAGAACGGTAATTGAAATCGTAAAATATTTGAAACGAAACTTCTGTAGCAATAACAATTTCAGTATGTTAAACAACTGTTACATGCATGTGACTAGTAAAGTCAAAAGGTAATATTTAGGAAAACACCCGATAGTTATTTCATGGAGCAGTTCAAGAAACAGGTGACTACATATCGATTAGGTAAAAGTATAAGTATAAGATCCATGGTAGTAAGTGAAATATAAGTGATCCATGGTAATAAATAAAAGATATTTTAAAATCCATAAGGTTTCTTAGTACCAAAAATTTACTCATAAACGCTATATACAAACATTAGACAATCGTCCATGTTTAACCGGATCGCAGTTTTGCACAGCAAGAAATTAAGGAGCGACAAACTTGAACTTGTACGAAGAACAAACTCGTTCAATGGTTTAACGGTGGATACGTGATAACACAGGAATACAATAGTTTCACTTACTTCACACCATGTGGTATCTTTACAACGATATGTCGTTTTGATTTCGTTGGTGAAAGCGACAGATGCGATTCTGATTCAAATTGCGACACACGAAAGCCAATTGGAGACGTGGCACGATCAACTATTTCAACCGAACCACGACTGTTCGATTTCGAAAATCTCCTATTACTTAGCTCAGTGTCCTCTTCGTCATCACTGTAACCATCAACTGTACTCCTCTCTACCAAGGTTCTATTCCTACTAGCTATTGCCGCGTCTAAAGACTTGGCTGAAGAACGAACCGACTGTGTGACCGAAGGAGTGATGGCGTAAGTAGACAGAATCGGAGTGGGAGATGACGCAGGAGGTGGCGGAGGAGTGAAATTGCGAAAACTGCTATTTATGCTATGTCTACTGCTTGCTAATTGGTTTTTACTCCGTTTTGTTTCTTTCTCTTTTATAAGTGAATCCTCCGATTTCCTTTGCTCACTTTGATCATCCTTAAGAGCTATCGGAGATACGACATCGTTTCCAATTTCTTTGTTAGATTTTTCTTCGTTAGGTTGCGCTATTGATGGATCGATGGATCGGCGCGTTCGTCGTAAAAGTTCTCGAATGTCGCTCGGAAATTTCAAATCGCTTTGCATGTTAGAGTAAGGCGCCGTATCCACTGTTCTAAACAAAATATATCGTAGATTGTAACGAATGGCATATGTACTGACAGGCGAAAGCAGCTAGTAGTGTTCAATTATAGATAATGCGAACAAATCAAAGTGCCGATCACGTCATTTCATAGCTTGTGTATATAATATGTCGCGTAGTGGCGTTCTTCCACCTCCATCACACTTACTGCTTGGTAACAAGAACCGGGTATTTCAGTATTCTGTACCGGTATATTCAACTACAACTGGGTGTCGGCAATACATTGACGTTCTATTATAAACTACCAAATTGAACTCAGATATACAAATATGGAGTGAGATGTCGCAGGCATTTGAAGAGGCGAGAACACTCATCGTGTAACGGAGTGCATTATGAACTAATAATAGTAAATCATGCGCCTTATCATGATCATAATTCGGAACATACCGAAGGTGTTTTAGTGTCCAAGAACTGATGGCTTTGTCTACCTCATCGCTATTGGCCAACGGCGTGATCACATGATCACCACGCATCCAGTTCACATGGTAAGTTGTGGCGGTTGGCTCGGATGTATTAGTCCGTTTTGATCCCTTCGTTTTGCCATTCTTTTTAGCTCCTAAGCCGATTCCTTGTAGTGGCTCCAGCTGGGGAGGAAGCCTGCGTTTATTCTGCATGATGCGAATACGACGAAGCCGTTCTAAGTGACCCCTTGAGAATAGAAATATACATTGTCTGTAAATAATTATTTTACTAATGATGTAGGTGAGAAAGGCTTACTGCTTATAGGTTATCTTTGTGTCTAATTTGGAAGAAAATAAGCACCAGCTTTAGCTTTAGCTTCAGCATATGAATTGGGGTGCTAAGCATTGGGTTGCAATAATTAATTATTCCATTCGATATATTCGATTTCGTCCCCAATTTACGAGCCTTGATTTGACGAGTTTTCAAAGTACGAGTATTTTTCTCCTCAATCGCATTAATTCTCCATATCCATCATATTTTCCGCAGAAAATGAATATATACTCTAGCAAAGGTAATTATGGTACAACATGTTAAATGGTAAACACGTCGTACCACTTTTTCTGATTAATTTTCCTTTTTCTGATTTTTGATCCTATTTTTATACATATAAGTAGTGAGTGCCCTTGCTATACTACTCATATAAAACTGAAGATTCACGTTCCGTATTTTCAAAAGTAAAGATAGCAGTGTAATTTAATTACAGTATTTCATAACAGTCCTTCGTGCAGGGTTCTGGGATGCATCTGGATTTCCATGTAATATTTAGTAAAGATATGCGCTGAGAAATCGCGAAAATTTAGTAAAGATAATGGCGACGTTGAAAACATACCTTCTATGTTCATCTGTAGCACTGTTACCGAACACTGTCTGATTTTGCTTGTTATGTAATCTTCTAGTGCCACTCTTTTCTGCTATATCGGTCATAACTGCTTCCCAGAATCCTGTATGCTTATCGGTCGACTTAGGTAATTGAAGACTCATGAACTGATCCTTTTCTCGAAGCAAAGTTTCTCTTAAAACTGCCAGTCGCTGTAGGTAACGATCGTGATGGCTTTCGATGTAGCTTCTATGACCTTCGGCCCAAGTTCCTTTGGGATAGCCTACCACTGCAGGAAGCTGTGCTGTAATACAAAACAGAGAAGAAATAGTTATGTCACGATAAAATTAGTATTGTCTATGAAGTATCAGTCTTGCTTATAAAGTATATTTTGGAATCAATGCTAAATCCATGTGATTTATGTATATGAAGTTATTTATTATACTTCCTCAATTCATAGCAAGCGCCATGCTATATACTGCTTATATGTGCCTTAAATAATAGTTCTATACTCTTCCTTACTTTCGCAAGCGTTCCTTCGAAGCCAGCTAATTTAAATGTTTGAGTTAGTACTTTACACATATAAATCTAACACATCAACACTTGCGTATAAAAATACAATTTTACGATGCTTCAGCGAATAGGTTCAAATCATCGTAAATCGTTCATCAAATCGTTACCTTTCTTTATAGCTTTGTGCTTTTGTCAATTTAACTTTTCGATCTACTAGATCAAAGGCAAGTGTCCCTCGTATAATGCATTATGGAAACATTAACACTATAAAATAATCTAGAAACTTTAACTTAACTTGACTCAGAAATTTTAACTATAATTTCCAAAAAAATCCAACCGCCTTTATGAAAGCAAGCCTCCTTAATATAAACAAGTATCTTCACTACTTCTTGTACCCTTAGGAATTCTGTTATATTTGTCTTATACAGTAGAAGCTCTTTAGTTGAAAATCAAGGGAGTCAGGCCAATGGTCTCGGCTGAACAAATTCTTTAATAGTGATTTTTTCCAGGCCAAACAAATCGGACTGGAATCTCTAACTTATGCTGTATAATATCTGCTATGTTCTGATTTATATAGGCAAGTTCAACGAGGTAACGATGCTTCAGTATATACTTGACTATTCACCATAGCTATACAGATCAAAGAAATCCACCTTCGAGGATGATACCGATAAAAAAAATCCATCTACCAATCCACCTACTACTTCGAGAATGATACCGATAAAAAAAAACTTATTATTCAGAACTAACAATGGTTTACAAAACTTTACAACGTGAAATAAATAATCCATTCGCTGTATGGGACTTAGATAAGTGTATTTAAAATATGATAGTCGTAAACTCCGACAAACAAAGCATCGAAACGTTTGCCGACAGCGATGATAGAAAAGTTAGTAGCCTGCTGCGCTGGATCATAACAACGATCCGATTTCTGTATTATTTTGCATCTCTAGAGTACTACTATACCGTAATAATCCACATTTTTTTGATATTTGAGATTTTAGTGCGTAAACGCTGGGGAACTATAAGTAATAACAATATTTATGCATTTTTTTCATGTGGAAGCTCAATCCGAGATTATACTTGAAATACAGTAATTTTAGAGAATAGATACTGCATAATACCGTACAATACCTCCATTTGTCCCAGGGAAAAGAAATTAGAGAATGTAGAAATTGAATACTGATAGAATCGAGTAATATCTCAAGCTTACTATTTATCAACGAATAACAGCATCATTTCCTTCATATTTTTGCGTTCGAATATGAAATAACCGTTCAGTCTATCAAATACATAAATGGAAAACTGGATGTGTTTAGACTACGTAGAAAATATATTGTGAGAAAGTAAGGTTAAGGTTATCTGGGCTAGTCTGGGCATGTATCCTGTAAACATTACGACCATAAAAATTAAAAGGTCAAACTTCAATTTAGTACTGTCTGACGGATAGTGTTTGCACGTAGAACATGGTTGCAAATGTCCTCATGAAGATGGAAAACGGTAGCCGCAAGTTAAACTATTTGCAATGCGATAAGTTACAGCGAAACTACTCAATTAATATCTATAACTGAACCACGGATTATAACTTAGACTGATCATTCCTATTACCCTCAGTTATAGAATAACTAATAAAGTACTATTTCGCTCACAGGCACAAGAAACATGGAGCCAGAAGAGATACCATAACGTAAATTAAACAAACACTTTATTGGTTTATAATTGTCTTCTCATCCGAGTTAATAACCTACGCAGAGAGTAAAGTATGTTGACAAAGTTCATGATACTATGAGAAGAGTTTATCAAATTATATCCACGCATAGTTGATTTGTTTTGGACCATTGAATGCGATTATTAAGTGCACTATTTCCTCGCTCTACAAGTGAGTTCCATTCCTGAAATTTAGTTGAAACTCGTAAATCGAGAATTCGTTAACCGCGCGTTGGTAATGGGTTACGGGGAGGTGTGTGACTGATTACAGGTTAGTTTGATGTTAAATACGAACTTAGTGAGATTAAAGAGCAAAATACTCGTAATTGCGAAAGTGCAATATTGAACTATTCAGCATTTTCCGACATTGATATGTTTCATTTTACATCTCACATAAGCAAGGCTTTAGTTGATCCATTTACAATAGGAGACAACGATACCTAATGAGCGTTATGAGGGTTATATTCCTTGGTAAACAGGTCTTCGTGTTCGTGTTTGGCCGTTTGAAGTGGGTATTACATACTTAAAGAGAGTTTATTATGATCATTAATAAGTTACTGATATCAATGTTATTGGGATCAGTGAGACGCCCAGTGTCGTTCTCTATGGTAACCGTATAAGGAAGACACGAACCACAGGGGGTAAAATTTACCACCGATTGAATTACAGGAATTTCTCGTTTTTCTTGATAGCAAAGGAGTGCTTATGTCATCTGTATAATATCCAAATAAACTATTTATACATAAAGCACCATTTATTATGTAATTTATTGACATGTAAATATCAGTAATGTAATTAGGTGGTAATCATAGTTGTTTTTATTCCTATATACGGTGCTCAGGGCTGGGTGGGTATTCTTAACCCTGAATGTTAGGAATACACTAAATCCCTGATCGAAACGGGCATTTCATGAAATTAAAATCACATGCAGAGATCTCCAAAATTTTACCTACATTTTAAAGGAACATTGAGGCTAAGAAAGACGAATCGGAATTACCAAACTATTGATATATAAATACTATTGCATTAATTTCGGGTTACCTGGACTACCAGAAGGAGCTAGCGTCACCAAGTGGCTATTCCGTCCCAGTTGAGGTAACTTTGTGTCTTCCATCATAATTCTCATTGGTCTAATACAGAAAACGACTGCGAATATTAAAAACCCTTTAACCAAAATATAGGTTGATTCTACAAACACAAGAAAAGTGCTAACTAGCAATATAGCGAACTATTCTCTACGCCAGTGGTCGACAAGCTACGGACTATTGTGAATTATTTTGTCATCTAATTAGAAAGCAAAGCAATATGTATATTACGACTGTACAGCAGCAGTTTTTTTGGTATTTAAATAGGTGTGCTTACATAAATATCCTCAACTTCGCATCTTGGCACGACCTTTACAAAAATGTTTGCCGACCCCTGCTTCCCGCCAATGACTTTTACTGATACTGTAGACTCCCAGCAAATATTTTTTTGCAAAATTAGTTATAGCGCAATCATTGAGGTCCATAAAATGTCAACCGCAAACTGAAAAGTAGGGAAAAGCGACTTTTCTATGTTCCCGTCATTCCTACCACTGTGTACAACAGAATTCGGAGATAAGATGAAAGAAAGCTAAAAAGTGCTAGCAAGCTGAGTCACAACTGAGTACATTATATTGTTATAACCCAGCCTTATACATGAAATACCTGACCTAAGAGAAGATTTCACGGAATTCCTAATTTCATAATCTCACTGCAAACATATAGTTATAATATAAACCACTAACTCTTTAAGCTACTTCTTTCACTTAACCTCTCCGATATTACATTTAGGAACTAAACTTACTCACTAGACAACGTAAACTGTTAGTGTTCGTACAGCAAACAAGTCTGCAATAAAAAAAACAAGCAGAACTTTAAGCCACACTTCATGTGCTAGGGTTGACTTGCCGCATACACATATTATACTGAGTGGTAATTGACCTTGTGCTCTTGCGCGACGTAGTTTATTTATAAGATTAAAATCATATTTGCTGTCTCCAGCTCTCGACTTCGGTCCATGGCCCACACTAGTGATATTTGGTAAGTTCCAAATGACACAAACACTTGACAAATCATGATTCCATATAAAGCAAAGATGACTTAACTTTCTGAGGTTGTATGTTGAGGTTTAATTTCAATTCAAGTACTTTACTACTTTCTACGAATACGAGCTGAGGGTCTGATGATCGGATGAGATAACATGACTAACAGCCTACCCTAAGGTACCTAATATGCAGAATAAGTTATAACGAATTATATTACCATATTATAGACCAAACGCGTTATGGCTGATAAACACTGGACGCAGAATGTAAATCGTAGGCAATCGTAATAACACAACTTTATGCTTGTTACATCACTTTATTTATCAGCTTTTTGTTAAGTATTGGTGAGTATCTCTTGGCAATGTTCCTTTACGCGGTTGTACCATTACGCTAGGTGGCGCATTTTCTTTGAGAGCGTGAAATCGCCACGCCATTGCCAGTTGTTGAACAGGAATGACAGGGGAATCTCGATTTTCATCCTCAACGTTGCTCAGTTCTTCTGCTGACAGCAGTGGTAAGCGAACTAATGAAATGATATTGGTAGCGACTTCGTTCAGTGGTCGACCGGTAACTACGTGATTAGCAGCAGCCCATCTTTTCACCGCGTTCAAAATCTCCATTTCGTCTGCTTCGAGGTTTTCGCTTCGCAAAATCACGCCCATGGCTTGATCGGACAGTTCTAGAAAACAAGAAGTCTTCAGCACTTCAGTAGTTTTCCCTTCTATGTAGGAAATACAGCGCTGCAAGAGATCTTCTTGACCATGGACGGCCGCACACTGTAGCTGAGCACACACAACTTCATCGGTCATTGTGTCGAGCATGTAGCGGACGCACAGACGACGTAACCCGTCCAGACCGTAATCGATAGCCGTTGCCATAACGTCGGACACGAGGTCAGGGGTCAAAGTGCAGCAATTTGTGTACATGTAATCGAGGGTCGTCAGAAAAACTTCCGGTCTTAAGTCGCCCAGAACGTAAGGCACTTCGTGGTCACCGGCGTGGATAGATTGCTGAATAAACATCGACCTGAAGACTTCGGAACGAGCGGAAAGAATACATCTGTGCGCAGCTATGGTCTGCTTTTTGCTTCCTACCACAAATGTTATATCGCTAAAATCCTTTTGGTTGATGCATCGCTTCCTCATTAAACTGTAAAACGATGTTTGGTCTCCTCGCATAAGCTTTTCTTCATCCATAATAAGGATTGCTTCTGTTTTACGGATACAACTAACTTCTTATATGTTCAATGAAGTATTTCGAGAATCGGAGTATTCTTTTAGATTACTAGCACTGGGGATGGCGTCTATAACATGCATGAAAATGGATTCAATCAAATACTGCGGATTAATATACAATACAGTACTGCAATCTCTAGAAACTCTATTACGACCTCTAGTGTCTCATGAAACGTAGATACAAAACTACTATTTGTACAGTCTAGAAATGAACCGTCTGAGATGGAAAAAATATTGACTATTCATCCACACTTCCACCATCCACACATCCCCAGTCTTTTCTATTCTCCAAAAGGTAGATGAACAGCATACTTCTTATAGTCATATTCAGTAGTACTGTACAGTGCTAAGTGACGATTGCCTACTTGACATTTAACCAATTTCAGACTTTCAGATTACTGGCTACTATCAGTGGATACTCCAAGTAGTCTGATTTCGCTTAATTTGTAAGTTTATTTGAATAATAACGTGACGCCATTCCTATTACACTACTTCCCCGGTAATAATATCTAAATATCTTATATCTTCCTTCTGAAGATACTGTTCTTATCGTAAACAATAAAATTATAGAAAATACCTTGCAGTAGTAAGATTCGCATTTATATTATCAATGTATGGAACTGCTATGCTACTCGATCTTAAAAACTTAATAGGTGTAACCATTCACTCGAAGCTAACTATCTTATTAATACGTAACAGACAAAAAGAACATTCGTAGTACAATTTTTTCTGCAGTACGATGGCCTGAGGCGACGTATTTGCCTCCTATGTGTATAAATTCCGTAGTCAAACGTAATATGAGTACGTGTTCAGTGAAACGAACATATAGATCAATTACTAAGTATAATTTCTCAGGCTCATAAAATTAAGGACTTCATGGATAATGTATAAACTAGTAGCGCGGTCCCTTCCGAAACCTAGTTTAAAAGTGCGGTTCCCGCAAGCACAAGTGAGAAAATATACTAAAACCACTAGAGAGAGAATATCAAACTCACACAGATAGTATTGTCGCTTTCACAGTAAAATTAAGTATACAAAAAACGCAAAATATTACCTAACCCTAACTTAATCAATATTATAAATATATATATATAAACCGTATCTAATCTAATTGTCATTCTTCCGCATTATTAAGGGTTAGAAATCGTTTTGAAAGCGACAACCACAATATGTGTCACGGAATCTAATGAAAGTTAGGGACTACTAAAATAGTACCAATGGTTGACTATAGACATTAGATATAACTAACTTCTCTACTAACCTAAGTTTCGACGAAGGAAGAGGGTGCTATTACATTTATGCGCGTTTGTCGCTGATTTCTAAACTGTACGAAGCAAGTCTTACTGCCACTCAATTCAAAACCACACAATAACAAATCTAGCGCGCTAGCACTCGCTGAGAACTTACGTACGGCCTTTGTTTATTGTTATCGTACACCTTAAACTTGTGTTTATTTTACAATTTTTCTCATCAGCGTTATTACAAAATTACTTCAAACGAAGACTTGCTGTACAATTCAACATTCAACAGAGGTTGTACTCAGCATATGAAACAGAGTTTTTTATATTCGGTATAACTTGGGCCTTCTGGGGGGGAGATTTGATTACGTATTTCGAATTTATGTACACTATGCACCATTGAACGTTTTTTTGGCCATCATCTGGACCATTTTGTAATAATACATGTACCTTGTTATGCAGAGGGCGTCACTGGCTTCTATTCATTGAGTAAATCCCTCATTCGGGCCAAACCAGTCAAAATCTCATTACTCAGTAAACAATAGACACTTGATTCAGTCAATATAACTCTTTGCTAATAAACTGCCTTGGCTGCTGTCTCGCTGATCTTAAAGGTAAATTTCATTCAACATTCGCGACCACTTGTACACGATTGACGAGTGAGATTAAATCGTTCGTAATATTACTAACATGACAAGTGAGTATCGAGTGTCCTACTTACAAATGGTAATAAAGCTACTGTGAAGGACTGTATGATAGATCTAAACTACTCAACAGTCAATGAATACACTGAACAGTGAAGCAATAGCAATTCTCACGATATTTAACAATCTGACTGTTCCATACGAGACAAAAAAGCTAAGCTGAAATTCACTTCGCAATATATCAACAGTTGCAGCACATGTACGCTTTAAAACGACACTATATTGAGCCTATATTTTACAAAAATGATCTGTAAACCTGGCAAACTCACCTGGCAAAACAATAACAACGCATTATGGAGCGTTGGCCACGCCTGAGTGAGTATACCGGGTTGATTCAATATTTTGGTACAAAGTGTGGTTGGGGGTCATGTGGTACTGCTTACCACCAGAAGCATTGCTCGATAGACCTCCAATAACCACTTACGTATCACGGAAATATATTAAAAAATCTTTCTCAGAAAACAGGCCACTTTGCGGAACATTTCGTTATGACTGCGCCTAATAATATGCAAAAAAAGCGGCCGTGATTCTATATTCAGTTTGGTTCTTTACACCCTATTGAGCGCGCATTTTGATTGCCTTTCTTTTTACCATAGATATATAATAAGTTTATCTTCATCTCCTAGGGCTGAGATGTGGTTTAGGATCTGGTTATATTATTCATTATTTAAACAAAAACGAGGATAAGCTTCACACACTAACCTGGATACTCGCGTCTAATAAGCAAAGTACATAATTAACTGAATTATGTTACTGTAATCTACATGCAAACGCTACGAAAGCAAAAAATACTGACCTGAAAATTGTAGTGTATAAGAATGCTACGTATTTTAACGCGTATTCTCAATTTCTTCTAGTTGTTACCATTCGTTTCTTCAAGTGAAGCGTCAGATAGCGCCCAGAAGGATAGCACAACAACCTCTTGACTCCTACAGTATAAATCTTTCTCGCGTATCCGAATGATCATTATTTTCCGTCATTGTTTACTTAAGTCCTAAACATGTTTTTCTTTCTATCAAATGACATCCAAATAAACAAATGAATCACAACGGGATAATCGGAGCTTAGCTCATACGCGCCCGCTTCAACAAGACTAGTCCACCGGTACAAAACATACGTTCGTTGTGTTTGCGAGAGTCTATTTAGTATTCAAAGGGTTAAGCTCGGATCCTTTGTCTTTACAGACAAGATTTATCTTGTAAGATGTTGTGATTTATTTGAACACATCTCTTGAAACATATTCACATGTAACAATAAAATAGGGCGGGATTTCGAGAGGGTGAACTTCTTGAGCACTTTGCGGCAAGCCGTTTGAAATATTACAGCAATACACTACTTCCATACTACTTAGAATAACACACAGAGCAGTGACAGGCTTTTATTGGGCCGAGGGCAGAACCTAAATTTGGCTCCCACATATATAATTCAAGTCATCGACTGTTGCACAAACTGTTATGGAGCAACTACGCAGTGTCTCGCGAGCAGGATAATTTTTAATACAGTCAATATACTTTTCACAACATTTACAAGTGAAGCTACAAAACCTCCAATGCAATTTCAGCGCCCAGGGAAACCGCACCTCCTGTTCCCAGATACATACGTCACTGATTACAAACTCTGTGGTCGGCTAAGTGCAAATCCAGAATGTTCATATTCATATACTCAAGCACTAATCAGAAAAATACCGCGTTAACAAAACAACAGTCAAGAGCATGACAAAGCCTGAAGAGTCGACCTTTCGCCGCTTAGAAGGCCCTCTAAAACTCCCTATTGTCCTCCAAAACCAAAGTATAACCCAGAAGCAGTGGCGTACCTGCGGAAAATAGCGCTTATAGCAAGCACTGAAATTGTGGTCCTGACTAAATATTGGACATCCAATGGTCAGACGACCTACTATCGTATGGAAAGATATGTGGTACTATTGTGGTGAACTTTTATTAAAATGGTGAAAACACGGGTAGAAGACAAAATATGAGCATTAGTTTGTAGCTGGATACGTGATCACAAATAGAAATTGTAATGACGTACTTTTGCTAAGGTTTATTTGAAGTAGAGTTAAGTGTCCATTTACATAACATTATGTTGCAAATTGAGATTACTACATCCTATTGCGACTTTCTGACTCATGAGATCTGAACTACCATACTGTTATTCTCATATTCTCATGATTCATGCCACTGCAAATAACGGCTAAACCTACTTAGTAGAATTATGTACCGTAAGTAAGTTAGGCATTCTTCTTTCTGACAGTATTTGAGTCTCGTGCCAACATATTATAACAGCTTTATGATCGAACAGTATGGAATTTTCGAATGTCAACACAAGTCCATTGTACATTACGAAAATCGATGAAACAATATTTCTTTTATCGACCGTATTATTCAAAGGCAGTTTCTTTAGCTAGAGATGTTTGTTTTGCTGAAAGATGTTTCGAAGTATCCGCGGGAAAATCGTTCACGAGGCGATAGGTGTTTATTTTGATGGTGATATGGCAATACGATACAAAAGATGAAAATGTTTATTTTTCCTATTGATTGGTATGTTAAGAGAATACAGATCGCACGAAAACAGGATAATGTGATTCAACTATTAATTTAGAGATAAAGTAGAACTGTGTATAGGCCAGATGTCGAAAAACATTTCTGTAAAAGCCAACTAGTAAATATTTAGGCAATGCGGGCCAAGATGCAAAGTTGAGGAAATTTATGTAGGCAGGCTTATTTAAATAATAGGAAAAAACAAGTGCTTTGCTATTTAGTCCGGTAACAAAATAAAAAAAATCATCTGCAGGAAATACATCTCAAATAATTTTCTTTTCCCCTTTAGGAATACCGGATATCTTATTGCACAGTCTGATAGCAAAAACATTACAACACAGACATTCTAAAACTGATCAATGATCCAACAAATCCCAAGTTTCCCACCATTGCAGGTGTTCTATCTGAGACACTTCCTCTAGAGCTAGACCTAATGATAGAGGCATTAGAACTTCATATGTGTAAGTGATCGATAACAGAACTCCAAAATAGGCAACCACAACAGACCTATAACTGAAAGAGAGATAACTTCAGTCAGTGGTTAATAATACAACAAGTTAGTAACATAAATGGTTATAATTCCAATCTACTAAAGAAGTAGTAGAATAAAATAACTCACCATATCACAGAGATGATTTCAGCAGCACATGCATGCAATAAATGTTTGTATATGAGAGGTGGAAGATAGCTGTACAGAAACAGTGGCCGGTCTGCTGTTGCCAGCCATATCATATGTACCATCCAACCTCCACCAAGCAATGCAAATACATATACAGTCCTATCCCAGAGTTCTGAAAACATAAATATAAAAATCTAAATCATTCGATGTTCTTTCAATGAAACAGAGAGTATCCTTTACTTACCTTCACTAACAGAAATAATTTGACGTTGCATTCTTAAGGCCCAGACACAAAGCACAGCACCTAGTATAAGCCCTGCTAGAACACCTGCAGTCCATGATACTGGATTACCAGTCAAATGAATCTGTGCTCCAGTGGTGAATTTGTACCAGTAGGCAATTGAAGTCTGAGCAAAAGGCCATGTGAATGGGGATGAGGCATACCGATGATCTGCTGTTGATTCAGCCATTGTTGAAATGCCATGAACTTCTATTAACTTGTCCCAGTAACTCATGTATACCGGCTCCATAAATTCATATGGTGATTGAAAATCTTCTAGGAATATTTCCTCTGCCACCCACTCACCATCTCCATGATTCCAATTGAATGGGTCAGGATCTGAGACCACTTCAAAATGGCCATCGGATATCTTTTTACCAGTAACCTAGAAATCTCAGATATATAAATAAATCCAATCAAATAATCAGCAGCTACAGCTATGTTGGTATTTGACAAGTCATAATTTGCTCTAATTCCCATGAGTGTCCATGCTAACTTGCTAATGCTTTTCAACAGAAGTGTGCAACCTTGTAGCACTCCTGGGCCAAATAACCGGATTAGATGGCGGGCCGTACTAATGACTGGCATAATAAAATCGATTTGGTTTTCAAATAAATAAACCCTAGGGACGCTTCGCTATTCATATAACATCAAAAACAGTGGCACTGGCCGCACTGTTGAGAAACCGCCGCTTCCCACTGCGTGAGAAAGCTAAGGTTTGGATCCCCAAGCAATAAGGTATCTGCAATCTGGTTTCTGCATAAAGTATCATTATAAAATATAAAACTTTACTTACTGATAACAGAGATTTAGTTTCACAGTGATAAAGGCGAACCACAGTGTATAGCGTGACCCAGCTTTCATAACCACTAGAATAGACGACATCTACTTTCCAAGTAGGGTCAATTGCATTATCCAAGTCATCAAGGCTACAGGAAACCTGCAAAATTGTAAAGAATTTCACTACATTTTATTCCTTAATTCTTCAAACAATAGAAATAGAAACAATAGTACTTCTTGTTTCGTGGGAGTCTTCGGTGCAGCAACGTTATCTGTGTTCAGCTCTTTCTGAGTATGGGAGTGTATGATCCTGATTTTTGATCCGTCAAACAATTTATTGTCTTCTGGAGTAAGTTCTCGGGGATGTGAAAGCAGCCACCAATTACGAGACTGGCGATGATCTACACAAGAAACTACCTATGAAAAATTTAAGTTAAGTTAAATCTATCAAGATAAGATTTTGTGTTGTCAAAGGCAGAGACTAATAGAAGATATCACAGAAGTTTTTCACAAAAATAATATGAGCATATCTACATACAATATGCATACTTTCTCTATTATGTCCATTATGTACACCGAGAAATAGGTTAAGCATACTGAAAATTATATTTCCTTTGCGGGATCTGGGAGAAGTACAGTCAACACTTGATTATCGAGATTCGCATTTTCAGTCCTTATGATTTCAATGTCAATATAAAAACCGACACTAGCTATCGCCATATAAACACAAATGGAAGACATTTAAGCCAGTATGGCATGTCGACAATTTTTAAAAAACAATTCAGTGGAAACAATAATCATTGCATCACAGTAAATATAAGCTAATATATATATTTATTGCGACTTGTTTAGAGTCGATATATTAAAACTATAATAACTTCAAATGAATCTTGAATTGCATTAGTATTATACTTATCCCGACATACTTGCTGTTGAGAACTTCTTCTGCCATCTTTATAAAGTGCTTCATAATTTTTAACAGAGGAAGTTAGATAGCAACCCTTTGATCTGGATCGCAGTGTGATATGCCTAAAAGATATAGGATGCAGTTTGTAGGAAGAAATATTGGCAAAATGTAGCAAAATAAAGTATGCCTCCTAAGTCATGAGAGGGGGAAGTAAAATACATTGCAAAAATCTTTCAATCAAATATATAAGATAAATCAAACCTTCCATAGGAGACATCTTTTGAGTGTGTTTGCAAACCATTTGACAATGTAGCCTGGAATGCAGAGGAAAGCAAATGATTGTGAGGACCTGATGACTGCAGAGACGAAAAATGAATCCAGAATACGAGAAAATATACGGCAATAGGAATGCACAAAGACAGAAACATACGAGTAGTTGCTTTCAAAGCAGCATCTTTCTTCAGAAAAATAAAAGATTTATAGATTAATAGATACTATATCTATATCGCTACATGAGGCTAAATAAAATCCGAAGTCGAAATGCATGTCCATTGTTCGGGGAGGCAAAAATATTTACACTTAGACAGATACAGTTCATACAATTCGGTAAAATCAATCCAATATAAAACATTAAATAAAATATACTTACCAAAGGAATATTAGGATTTATAATAACTTTCCATTCTCTGTGTGCATTTATTGCACACACAAGAAAGAGTGCGACTAATGAAGAGCTGTGAGACGCCACTGCTAAACCAACCATCACAAAGCTTGCAAGCATACTCCATATACCAGGGTGAAGTGCCAAACAGAGGGAAAAGGTTTGAAGGAATAAAATGATTGAATCAGGAACAAATAACTTGCTCTGCACAGTGAGGGCATTATCTGGCAATAAAAATAGAATGATTTATTGGGAAATAAACACTATACAGTCGACCCTTGGTTTAAAACTGATACTGTTAAGTCATATATTGAAATGTATATTTTCAATACACCATTATCCCACTACCATCGGTAAACCCAGACAATTGTCTGAAGGAGACACCCTTCCCCTGCGAAAAAGATGAGAATATCTAAGCACTCAATTTTTAATTTGACTCACTTAATTTAATGAGATGAAAAAGTTATTGAATATTTTAATTGCGATTCTTTCATAAGATGAGTTAATCTGTTTCGAATCTCTCGCATCTTTCAATCAATGTGAGAAAATTACATAATAATAAATAAATATGGACACACATAGCATATTAGTGGTAAGAATGTAATACAGGAAATTGTAGGTTGATAAGCAGGTGCTAGATTGTCAACGAGTTTCCTTCAACATACGAAAACGATCATAGTAGAAGAGAATTAGTTTACTTAAGGGCGAAACTATACTGATAAAAATAGCCAATCAATAAGATTAAGCAGGATATTTAATGAATAATTTATATGATAAATATTGTATTGTGAATGCTGATAAAATTTGTGTGGATATAACCAAATACATGTTATTGAATACTGTATATATACTATATATGTCTGTGTGTGTAGGTACTAAGTTAGGTTAGGACTAACGCTCTCCAATCCAACCTGGTTTCAGGAGGGACCGCACTACTAAACTAATACTTATATACAGAGACTGTAGCTCATGAACCTCAACCCAGAGAAGTGTCTAGACAACCAAGAATGAACTGTGTGAACTCTTTAAATACCTCAAAGTAAAAATGTACCTTGATTACCGAGGGAGTTTCAGGAACGAATATGCAACTTGTGTATAAACCTTTAAACTAGTAAATATGAAACTCACCAAACACTATAAGAAAAGCAGCAACAACTGCAGCGAATTCCGAAAACTTCATAGCAAGGATCAAATGGTACGCTGCAATGGGCAGAAGAATCCCGAAAATAACGGGTAAAAATCTTGCTTTCCATGGCGGAAAATCATGAGGGAAATCTTTAAAAAAAAATTGATTTTATTAGACTTAATAAACAGGTGACAAAAAAACAATAAAATTGTTCTACGAAATACCTTGGCCAATTTTTTTCCAAATCTGATGAGAACCTTTCACATGATCTGGCAAGAAGAAGCACAGCAGCATCCTTGCAAACGGAGGTTCATCCTCAATATGAAACTGACCTTCCTTGTAAAGGTTGCATATTGTTCCATAATGGACTTCATCAAACCTAAGCAAAGGATTAGGGTAGAGTAAGTGGTAGTATTACTAGCCTATATAGCATCAAATCAAACATGTATATAAATTGAGCTTTGAATAGCTTAATTAAACAAGGCCAGCATTAAGCCAACTGATCCTAAATGGCTTTCGGTTTACTTTAGTCTTGTCAAATAAACGCTACAACACATTGCCACATACTCTCTAATTTTTACAGATAACAGAAAGTTTTAATTCTCAAAAAGTAGAGAAAAGTTTTTACAGTTTTCATTTTGAAATTTTTAACTGTACTTGAATTGCTGGTGAATAAATAATTACAGAAATGCAGAAAATTATATTCCTCTTGGGCCTAGCAAAATGTTTCCCTTTAGCCGTGCAACTAGTAAGGCCGGCCTCGATTGCAAACACACAATACTCACTCACACGACGCTTCTTGGTTGTTCGATATGTGCAATGAGGACAACTGCTGATTTAATGGTTAGAATTAGCAGGCAGATCTTTCCATACCCAACAGTCATGTCTTCAATCGACTAAATTCCAAACCACAGCGCATAATTAATGTAACTCCCTGAACTAGATAAGCGCAGTTTGACTTTTGGTCCCAAACGGAGGCACACCAAGCTAACTTTTCACAAATGCTAATCCGCAGGATGGCACACAAGAGTTAACCTCGTTCAAAAAAATGTGAACTACAAGCCGTAAAGATCTGGGTCAGGGGTTCTTAAACTGTGGTTCACGGACCCCCAAAGGCCTCAGTAGCCGCTGGAATGCTGTGCGACATTATTTAGCTCTCTTTGTATAATGGCCGGCAAATTACAAACAATATCTCAATGGTAAAGGAAGCTCATGAGTATTTCAAGTATATATCTCTGATATATCGTGCCCTCAATGTATTTATGACATCGAGTTCCAAAAAACCAGCCGAGGTCTTTGAGAATATGCGCGACATTACGTGGCTAAAATCTCTATAAATCTATGTACAATACTCAAGATCTACCAAAGAATGAAGGAAAGCTCAAGCAATGGCGGAGCGTGGGTCGCCATGGAGCGAATTAAGATAACCAGTGCTTTTTGCTACTACTGAGTATAAAGCCCTCCTAAGCAAAATATAGTGATGCACCATTCACGGCAATGCATACAATGAAATTCACTGATGTTGTGTTTAATAGCAGATTGAGAAGGCGATAAGAGTTATACATAGCAAACTCAGTTATGACAGAGGTTATATTTTTTTTAATAAATATGCGTAACATAGTAGAATATCTTTTCACAAACTACAGGATAGGAAGAGTAAGTTAGAAGAGTTGTTAAGATCACGAAATAAAAATCCTGTACACCACCATTTCACTCCAACAATGTTTAATGAAGCAGAATCAGCTAACTACTTTGTGATCAATGAAATAAATTAACTAATGACATTCAACCCTCAACACATCAAATGTGATCTAAATTTCCTACTTAACTCCTACTATCTATCCCACAGTATAAAGAGAGCAAAATATATAGAAAGTGTAAATTAAATACGAGCATCAAAAAACTAGAGCAATAATAAATATTAACTGTTGGACAGAAGGTAAATAGAAAGAAAAAATTGCTCATTATCTAAAAAAAACAATTATTTATATGCTGTTCTAATCTTCTATAATGTAGACTAACATGCTGTACATTAAGATTAGATTCTAAACAATGTAAATAAATAAGTGTTCAAGTTTCTCTTGCTCTTAGCAGAAGATTTTTCCTTTTCAAAGAACATTACATCGTGACTGGCTTTGTGCAACACCAAATGAAAGTTAAAGTTAAAAGGATTTAAGGCCGATGTGGCTGAAGTTAAGAGCCAGAAAATACTTGAAAGATTAACATATTAGCAAAACTCAATATAAATTTATGCATGTAAACAGAAAGGGTTTCACTATTAGGCTGAATGTTCCCATGATCTGCTGTATGGCCATCCCTGTTATGGAGAATATAGTTTGCTTGAATTCATGGCATTACAGTAACCACGATCAATATTTATCGAATGATTGAAGAAACAGGCATTACTAACTTACAACTTAACGAACTAAGAATCAAATGGCCATTCGTTTTTCACTATTGGCGAGACTATTGGTTAGATAGCACTTGGCAGTCTTCACATATTCCCTTAGCTAAATTAAGGCCCCCAATATAAGTAATCTATCAGAGGGCAAAATCATTAATAATTATCAAAACTTAAAAAAAGACAGCGGAAAGGGTAATAATCAGTAATGTGCGTTTTGCAAACTATATCACATTATCATACTGCTCCTGTTGTTTTGACGAATGGCTTCAACCTGATGGCAGGCTGTTCACATAGCTCGCTATCCAGTCTTGATAATGGGAAACCTTAACATAAACACCTGGTGAGCCTCCGCCACATGGAGCCTTCCCAAACGACGTGATTCCAGCGAGATACCATCCGCACTGTGTATCAACGCTGCTACGGCAAACGAGAGGTCCGCCAGAATCTCCCTGTTGTAACAAATGAGATGATGATTACTCTTTACACCATAATAAATTTAAGTAATAGCAATGGCAGTTGGTAGCTGTTAGAATTTATTTATTAGAAATCTTAACCATTTGTAGTTTACTTCGTACTTCATTTTTTCTAGAAATCTCTGTAGCCCATTGGTAACCATAACTGCTACTTTAGAAAAAGAAAAAAGGGCATATGTAATCCGGGTGCAGGGACCTTCAGTATCGAACACTTCCCTAAATTAAGGTTGAGGCCCATTAGCTACAGTTTCTGTATGATCTGATGTTTACAAATTTAATGAGATTAAGGAGCAAAATACACATCATTTGGAAACCTCGTGAATCACGGAAGTGGTGTGAAAAATTTACTTGATAAGAATACATTACAAACCTTGCATGCATCAGCAGAATTGGCACTATCCCCACCAGCACATAAATGTTGTCCAGGAGTGATCTGGTTAGGATAATGTCGGCCACACATGCTTTCCGACATTATGCGCAATCTGGCTGATTGTAAAGTCTTGGCGGCCATACCGTGAGCAGCTGAAAAATAAATTCCAATTTATGCTAAAAAATATTCACCTTTCGTTTCATGTTTCTCATATTTTGTGAAACTTACTCTGTCTTCCAAACCCAGTAATAGTGCACTGGCTTCCGGGTGCCGGTACACGTGCCCCCGGCAGACATATGGGGCTGACTGTACTCGTAAAGACAACTGGATTGAGCAGTTGAATTAAGGCAATGTCGTTCTGTGCGTTTCCGTTTGGAAATAAACTGTATTCAGAAAATAATTCTAGTCAAGAAAGTTTATTTTGTGTCAATCAGCAAAAAGTCATATTGGTAAAATAATAATATTTTTTTTCCTATTTAAGTCCCATATTGTTAAATTAATATTATATAGTATATGTCTCAATAGTTGCGAGAAACTTCAGGGTCTTTTTTCTTTTCAGATTTTCACCAATCTCCGCAAACTTTGGCTGAATCGAAAAGTAGTCTTTGAAAATTCTTTTGGTAATAAAATTTTTGATTGCAACCCCATTAGTATGACATAAAGAGAGCTAGCGTTCAGTGACTTTTGAGGCACCCTGACTCAGCCACCCATCGGGTTCGAGTAAAGGTTAGGCTTATTTATAATGTCTTTTTTCAATAGATTTTACTTCGCTTAAATTTTATTTTACCTAGCCCCAACCCTTACCCGAATCTAAACTCTAAAAATACGGTAGATATTATGGTAGTGTTTATACATACACAAAAAGAGGATGACGTATGATTCGCTTCATTTTCCTAGTTTGTTTTCCTTGGTCATCAGAAGCGCTTGTCATTCCGAGTAGGACCTTATTCGATTCGTCTGAAGGTAATGATGAGCCCCTGTGTAAATTTAAAAAGAACAAAAAGTGTCAGAGCTGTTGTAAGTCGATATTCGAAAAAAAATCTAAAATATAATAGGATTTACATTACACAGTGCGCAGCGGTTACTACAAAATTCTTCGAAATCAAAGTTCCACCGCACATATGATCGCCGTGGAACAATACGACGTGCCAAGGCCAGACTGTGGCCGTAGTTTCTTCTCCGGAGTACACCCTGGTTAGCGGTAGTTGCTGCAAAATTTGCGGGGAGTGCTATAAGGAAATAAACATAAATTAGTTTAATTTTTTGAAAAAACCTGGTACCCGTCAAAACATCGTTCAACATGTACTTGCTTGCTGCATCCACACTGCACCGTGTCCGTTGCTTCTGGATTCTGAATGGTCACTACTTCTCCGCCTATGGTGTTGTAATCTGGGAAAGCAAAATCAATATATCTATATATAGGCAATTGAAAATCCCTAATCTAGGACTGAAAGCCTTCCTTAAATGTGCATCTATAAATGGACATCTCGGGATCATGAATCTTTATACTTGTGAAAAAGGTGTCTTAAAAATATACAGTAATCTAATAAATTTATTAAAAAATGAAGAATATTCATGAGGGCAATTTGACAATTGTGCAGATACCTACCCTGTTCATACGGTCTGAGCAGAGTATTTAAGAAAGCATGATGGAGGAAATTCGTTGACAAATGATGAGCTGGTACTTTTGTAGTGTGCTGAAATGAAACATGAAATATTTTTAATCAATATTGAATGAGACCATGACAAAAACATGCAACAGAACTATATTTCTAAGCATTGGGAAGAAATAAAATATTTATATCCATATATAGTCAATAAATTTATAGCAGACCACTTGCTTTAGGGAGATTCGCTTCACAAGGTTTCAAAATTACAAGTATTTTGTTACTTAATCTCATTAAGTTTGTAAGCATTAAATAATACAAAAACATTAGGTCATGGGCCTCAACCTAAGCCCAGCAAAGTGTTTAGATACTGTCTATGACCAAGAATGAATCGTGTGCATTATTCTGGATAAAATAATGAATGAATATCTGAAATAATCACAACAATTTGTAAGATAGAGCAATTTAGAAGTGTACTCACCTTTGTCGTAATATCATATGGTCTTTTGTTCATTCTGTGATAGCACCAATATGTGCCCATTTCAGAATTGTCCCAACAACAACCCTTCTGTTTACATGTTGCTTCCGTTATGCCTGGGAATCCGCAGTCCAGTTGTTCTTTTCTGTGCACGGAGCAGACACTGTAGCTTTTCAATGTGACTGGAGTGGTCACTAGTAGTAGAGTAATGAAATATTATGTATGTTCTACTAAGATGATAGGTAGCTGCTATATATCAAACTGATGTAGAATTGAATCCCAAAATGTTCTGAGATTCAGAACAATGATACAGGTTCAACTTCTCTAATCTGGCACTCTCACTATGCTTTAGTGATACAGTTCAGTTTCATTTCATGTATTCAGGATAATTTATGTATATATTTGTTTATGGAACATTTCAGATTGTCATCCAAGAGACCAATAGATGAAGATGAAGTAACCTTTATAATATGGGAAAACCTTGCGTAACATTGATGGTTGTATTGTTTACTACTTCAAGTGTTGTTCAACTTTTTTAAAACAGGGGGATGTCAAGAGTAGGGGTTGGACAAGGTTCCCTTAGGGACAATTTATATTTTCTGTGGTCTGACAATAGTTAGATCCCCAGGTGCTAGATTAAAGATGCTAACCCTGGAGTATCATAATAAATATTTATATAATTATTAACCAGGATTTCTGACAATAATTTTGTAGTCTTATTGTAAATTTGTAATTTTGAAATATAGTTCAATCTACCCATGGCATATTTTTTATGTATCTAGCAGATATCTATGGTATCATTGATAATTTATTGGTGGTTGTGTATCAAAAATTAAACAAAAATTGGATATCGAGAACTAAAATGGCAAATTTTCTACTCACTTGACATATTAACGTACGAATCCACAAGCGAATAAAGTTCCAAATCGTCTTTCATCTCATTCGTATCACCATGTCGTGATGTTGTTGATGGCAGATAATTATTTTTCAAACGATATTCAAGCATCTCACGTAATTGAATGATGGCGTCCTCAGCTTCCAAGTTCTCCTTTTCTTGCAGTTCTAAAACAGCTTTGGCGAGCTTCTCAACTATTGTAAGAAAAGTCATGTTAGAAAGGTGGAAGTGAATATCTAGCAATAACTACTCATAAACAGGACAGGTTGGATATCTATTATCCAACACAGCTTAATCCTGAATCCATGATTGTCAGCTGGGTCATAAGTATTTTTTCTCAGTCATAACAAAAATGGTTTCCAATTGAATGCTACGATATACATCTCGCGTAATTTTCGTTCAGCAAACAATATTTTCTTTAACCTTACTCAATTGCAACATAATCTAAGAATGTAAAATAAATAAATTTGTTGTTTATGCTGATTGTTACATGCTTGACGTTAATTGTTTGTCGTCATACTTAAAGCATTAACTCCGGCTTCTGGAACCAATCGATAACGTGATGCGAGGTATTAATGTATCACTTCGGTTAGTGTTCTTCACTCACCCATGCATTTGAAGGAACCACTATCAGACCAAAGCATATCATCTTTGCAAGTTTTTGATTTCCGTCCGACCAGCATGTATCCATAGTTACATGTTGCAATGCATCTTGAACCGATATGAAGATCAAGTGAACAAACCACTCGACCATTATCAATTTTGTAAACGTCGGACGAGCAAGTGGCTGAAAACAATTGGATACTTTATACTGGTTTGCTCACACATATACTTCCTTATTGTTATATTTTATCTATTTTAACTAATGCATTTGGATTTAATTTCATACGAATATAAAATATGCCAATGTATATAGCTCGTCATTTATAATATAAAACTTAGAGTTCTAGTCATTTATACTATAGTCGCTAAGTTACTTGTGTGTGATTATTGGAACAGGTTTGTCGAGTTTAATGCTAAAGTTTCCTGCTTCAATTATCACTTATGTACTAAAAATAGCCTGACACTGGTGCTATCATTTAATTAAGTACATGTTAAGTGCTGAAATTGGAACAGACCACTAACGAATTAAGGCAAAATACCGCAATGTTAATCGTAGCAGTATTTGACTTCATAACTAATTGTTATATCATCAAATACGCTGCTGAAATTCCCAGTAAGCGTATATTAATCAAATTAGTGTTTAATCACAATTTTCTCCCCAAAATTTGAAACATTCATTTTTAAATGCCTGAAATCTAATTTCTAATTATTTTTGAATGATATACTTACAATGGCAAACAGTTAATGTAATATCGGAACAGCCGACCGAAAATACGTTTGGCGATACTGGTTTTGTGTAATTTGCTGCAGCCAGCGTCGGCTTCTTTTCGATGGTACAGTGTAAAGTGCATACAGGGACAAAACCTTTTGCTTGGAGAACTTTGTCTGCTGTGACCTGAGAAATTTACATTTGAATTCAATCGTGAATCACAATAATAGCAATGACTAAAGAAAGAGCCTCGCGTAATAAATCGATAATTTTACATTTTTCAAAAGTTCATCACTAATTACATCATATTATTGCTTTACATTATGGCATTTCATGTAGAGAAACATGACAAACCTGAAGCGAGATTCCCGAACTTTTACAGCATGTGCTACTAGCATTTCGTTCACTACATCATGCACATCGTTCAGTACTTCAACTGTTGTTACTTACCCAGCCAACTAGAGGATGTCCAACCATTCCAGCATCGGGCAATGTTCCAAACATGAGAGATATAAGTGATGTACGATCATATATACAGTAGACATTGACAAAACCTCCTTTGATTTGGACACGAAAAGCCGTTCTTTGTGTGCAGTAGAGTCGCAATAAGAATGCGCCTGAAATATAACATTGAGAACTAAAAATCAGTCAAAGAAGTTACGGTTACGCATGATGGAAACTTCAGTGAATCTAGAACCGAATCTTATCATAACTTCATAAATACTGATCATTAAATTAAACTGACTACATTGATTTGTTGCCATAAAATATCAGGCAATAAGTGCAGTAGATAAAATTTGAATTACCATGGTAATGTCACCACTGGGATATGGAATTTAAAGGTGATCAGAATCTGATCCCTTTGTACATCACCAAACCATACTTGAAACTTCGAACCTTGGTTCGTTCCAGAAATATCACTTTGTAATAAACTTCAGTTCAGATGTCAGTGCATATTACTGAACCAGAAGTCCAGGCTATGGTTCCAGACATAAGCCATATTGTACGCAATTTCCATTGATATTATTTTTACATTTCATTGTTTGATTACAACCGGAAGAGCACGAACACCGTAAACTCTGCCGATTAATCGATGGGGATCACACAAAGGGATCATTTCACGGTTAAGATAACCGAGTCACCAGTTATCAGTATTCTAGATCTTTAATAGTAACATTTTATTCCGGAATAACAGGTTTTGCTGGGAAATAAAAGTTTCAATCACTACTAATATCTATCTATTTTTGTATTTACAATTTCAAGCATACTCAGTAGAGGTCATGAAATGCATTCTCCATGATTCAATGAGTGATTGCCCTATAGTGACACTGATGAACTCACTTAGGTATAACACTATACACATCAAACTCTTGTTTGATGACAAAGAATAGACTTTTAATCCGATTGTGGCTGCGACCTTCAAATGTGCATACTGTAGTAAACTCGTATATGTTTCTTAAACAACTTTCAGAACTGTTGTGAGCTAGTGACTAAGCTGAATGAATCTCGGAATAAAAACAATGTCATTCGCACGCTATCGATACAGTGTATACGTGTACACTTCATATAAATTAAATATGAGTTCAGTATCAGGTTACTCAGCAAACACAAATACATGGTATATGTATGTAAATGTCGAAAATATGAGATGTGGTCCTGTGTGATTAACTGACAAGAAAACGGTGGTGGTTGCGCTGAGATTCCAGTTTAGTTAGCTAATATTCTCTAGTGGTTGCGCTGTGATGCCAATTTAGATAGCTCATATTCTGTCGTATTATTACAGGTTTGCCTTAAAAAACAACGTACTAGCAGAGCAACCCAAGACTATCATTTCGACCGCTAGAAGCGTTAGAGTGGCGATAATAATCAGACATACATGAATATATTGAGGTCTTCAACAGGTCTCGAAAAAGTAAGATGGGAAACTGGAATTTAATTTAAAGGTAATAACAAAGGTTTCGATATAGATTAAATGTTCATATGCAGTAATATCACAACATCAAAATAAAAGAGAAATCACACAAATTCTAACGGGAACACCCACTTTTCATTTTTTTTAGCTGTATTTTCATTTTGATATTTCGTTATTCCGTGAG
The DNA here is from genome assembly GCA_013436055.1 of Halocynthia roretzi. Classification (NCBI taxonomy): domain Eukaryota; kingdom Metazoa; phylum Chordata; class Ascidiacea; order Stolidobranchia; family Pyuridae; genus Halocynthia; species Halocynthia roretzi. Next base: position 42,218 of record QRAM01000098.1, on the reverse strand, counting down.
ATATTTTTCAGATTTTCAGAAATTAACGCACATTTTCATCTGAGCAAAGAGCAACAGTTCATAGATCAAAATGTCAAGGGGTCATAACACTCTCTGCTGTCATGGTGACCGAATTTCATTTTTCAAATTGCCCATATGTGTTGCATCTTTTGAGTTATAGTTTAGGAAGAGGGCGGGAGGTGTTAATAAGACAAACACATGCTGGGGCGTGGAAAAGAATGTATTGTAAATGATACTAACACTTATTTAAAAAATATAACTATTATTCTTAATTTACTTCACCCATTGTTCTAACATATTTAAAAAAAAAACTCATTTTATTACGGAAATAAAATTGTGCAATTTACCATGGTAATACGCTATCTATCCCACCACAATGACCCAGCCTGTTATAAATACCATATCCAGAAGGCAAAAGGAAAAGAAAATTTCCAGTGGAGCTACGCAAATTAGTTTTGTTAATAATTTTTAAGTTCAACGTTTGAAAATATGAACCCAGAGAATTCCATGAAGACGCAAATAAGCGGATTAATATTGCACTATGTTTACAACGCAATGCTGATCTAAATTAAAAATAGAAATGAGGTCTAGACTGGGATGACCAGTAGCCAAAGATGTGCCTGACAAATGACAGTTAGACCTGGTATACGCGTAATGTATGTAAGGGACGTTTCGCTGTTTTCGTAGAAGACCAAGCTTTTCCGCTTATTTATCCAAATTTTGTCTTTTCACAACTCAGATATAATACGCTGTTAGTGAGCTCAGTTTGATTAAGAGGAAAGTCCCCCTCTTTCATCAAAAAACACAGTCAGCAAAAATAACCCGTTGACACCTATGTTTTTCCTTGAAGTTAGTTTACTTTTGTCAAAAACCGTATGTAATTTTATAACGAAAAATTATCATAAATATCCTATCCCCGTCGAAGTTGAACATCGCCAAAATGAAGATATTCGCATCGTAGCAGACATTTTAAATAAGACTTAAGTCACACAGGTCTCATTAAGAATTGACTCAAGACAATTACTGTTTCGACGACGACTAGGTAAAAACAAGCAAAACTTTATTTGAATTGATGTAAAAATAACCTAAACAAATAAAATTTCCCTTCCCGCCTTTTTTGGGTTTGATATTTCACGTTGGATGGACAATGGAATACTGTGTGTTGAAAAACAAGTATGTACGGTGTACTACGGTGTAAAATAAGAATAAAAAAAACGTGGATGAGAATTTAAAATGCAAAGCAAATAAAGTCAGGCGCTTACAGTCAACTTGACAGTTGGTTTGAAAAAGATTAGCATTGTTGAGAATGATTTAAATACAATTCCAGTAATGACAAAGGATCTAAGCACTACTGCACACCTTCACTATGTAACAGGTTTAATTTTAATGAGCAGCAGACCATTTGCAGTAATACAATTTATAATATGGTAAAAAAGCTATCACAATAGTCATTGATTTGAAGATAATCTCAAACACTGAGTCTTGAGACCTGCCTTAAAGATATGTGCAGTTCTGAAATTTCTTTGAAATCAACACTGCATGTAATGTATATGATACCATATGTATAGGATATTAAAATATTGTACTCACTTCCAGTATACGGACTAGCGTTGTTCGGACGAAGCGGATTAATGTAGCCATACGCTTGATGGTAAGAATCGTAGTAATTTCCACTGAAGAGAGACGAATAACCGTTGGTTTTAGGAGGCAGGCCGCTCGGATAAGCGGCTGTTGGTCGAAATTTAGGTAATAAAATTCCGAAAGTCGGCGAGCAGTTTATCAAGCGGCTGAAGATCACCAGGCCAAAGGAATAGTATAATTGATTCATGTTCGCACTTTATATCACAGTAATAATTGTATAGTACGGACATCGACTGGAGAATTGGAACTAAGTCTCTCTGCGTGACTGCCGCGCGTTATAAATGCAGCCTTCACGGCGTCGGCGTGGAAAAAAATCTGTGTACGGTCCGAAATCTAAATCTAAGGTTTTCTCGTCTAAAAATAAGCAGAGAAAGTTAAAAACGCGTCATTTAGATTCAACCTCAACCGATATCGAAAAATGAGGTCAGACGGACTCAAGAAATCTGGTTTCATCGTGAAACTATTACGTAGATATGATAAGTTGTAATGCACTCATCGGAATTTATTCCGTTTTAAAGTTCATACAGTAGGATATACTGTATAGGAAAATATTTATTCAGTCATCCCAGCTATACATCCAGTTTTAAATAAACATGAAGTTTGATATACGTTCCACTAATATATAACTATAATTACTAATACTAAATAACTCAGTTGGAGTATTCATTAATTTCACAATCCAGTAAATCTACGTAACGAGCACCGTTTCAGGTTTTTGTATGAAATTTTCCTCGGCTAGTGGCAAGCGTACACGCAGTGTATGTGCCTGATAAATAAATACCAAGCTTGTGCAGAACTGGCAATAGTCCCAGGCCTACTAGGAAATTTGAAAGCCCTATTTCAAAATGCCCATTGAGTATTTTTGTTATTACTTTAGTGCTAAAGATATGATTCATGTATCGTCATATATAATTTATGTTATGGTATATATGAATATTACTATTAATTCAATGTAAATATCATTTAGTCTGAATATTTTTGGAAATACTTTCTATATGTACTATGCCTGTCTGCTTCTAGGTAAACAGAAGACCTCTCTTTGTAATTGGGAGTGTAGATTAAATGTGACACTCAATAAGCAATATAACATACAACAAAATGTTAGTTTCCATAAAGCTTAGTTAGTATAATATAAAGCATACCATAGATTTATAAACTTGGGATGTTTTTTGGTTAGTTAATCATTTGTAATGGGGGAATAATGATCGAGTCAGAAAATATAATCATTGAATGGTTTACGTAATGAATATTCCGTATTTACGCCATACGCCCACATATGCTTTATGAGAACTCATTCATAATGAGAGTTAAGTGAAAAAATTCAATCTGATGATACAGCAATATGTCAGAGCATAATACAGATTATTTTTATCCGATGTAAGTATGATTTAAATTGAGCAATATTCAATAGTAATGATAGCTGAACATCAGTCAGCGTTAATAAAAGCTGCTTATATTTGACATTTGAAAACAGACCAGCTCACGACAACAAATGGACAAAAAACGAAAATTAGAAAGTCATTATTAAGTTAAACTTACTTAAATATGATTACTTTATTTGCCTATTCAAGAGAAAGCTACCGTTGGAAATGAGCTTAGGTAAGATTATTGTATTTCATGTACTATACTGAAACTCGTGAAACTTAATTCGTTTGTCGCTCACCCGCCAGCGAAGGAAATTCGAAAAACAACAGCAGCCACAATTGACGAGCCGAGGACTAATTTCAAATCATTTTCACATCTAATTTTTTAACACTACACCGAGACCGTAATTGTTTTCTGCTCTCAGCGTTTGAAATAAAGACCGAATAAAGATTATCTAGCTATGGGCACGCGAGGTTCTGTTTAAACAACCAAAAATAGCACGCGGTTTTCTTTACCAAGCGGACATATTAGAAGGACCAACCGCAAAGGCAAAACTTAAAAATATATTACGATATGTAATTATGCAACCATATGTATCATTTAATTTTAACCTCGGGCGAAAGATGTATAAAAGTTTCATAAATTCATGTAGAAGAGTTCACTACTATCAAACCAATGAATCCAAACTAATAGGAAAGGTATTACATTAAACAAATACCACTTTCCGTACAGAAAATAGACTAATAGACATTTATAATAGGAATGACGTTTTCAATCTGTCATAGAAGTATTTATGGAAACTTCTCAGACTACTCCATTCTAAACTCGCTGTCTTTCACGTATAATGAATGCCATCACTATTTTCCGAAAATCGGTTATTTATTCAATGCATCACACACAGAATTAGACAGAAAAATGTCTCTTAGAAGTGACGCAGGAAGGTCAAATATTGATGCCTAATGACGAATAAATAAAACGAAAACTTCGTGAAATCGAACGAATGCTATCCATGACAGAGTCAAAGTACTATTAATTTAGATTGATTGAAGAAGGGTAAATTTTCCATGCTAAAACAATGCGTTTCTTATTTCTCATTTACATCTAATTCTGTCTGCCCTCTCGACGAATACTTTATTACAGCCAAGTAAACAGTATATGCATGACGACAACACGATTGCAACAAAAATTCTATTTAAGACGCTACTGATATATTTATAACTATCACGTTTTCTTACTAAACCCCGAATTATGCATTTGCATAAGGTATACCTATGTGTAAAAGGTGACGTACTTATGACGTATGGTTAAGTAATATTTCGTAATATTTCAAAACTAATATTAACTTGGACCAGGAAATAAATTATTCACCCATTTTATTAAGGCTTACTAATGAAAAAAAACACCACTACAGTATTACTTAATATCAGAATTCCATTATTAACATACACTGTTATTTTTTTATATAAACTGAAGTCTACAGTTTCAATCCTAACCACAACGCTTACCCGAATCCAAACCTCAAAAATGAGGTATATCACGTTTTAGTAGCCTCGTAAATCCCTTGTTAAGAATTGTGAACATAAGTCTTATAAAAGTACGAATGCTAGTACTGCCATCAATGCTATAATTATTTAATTAGCATCAAAATACAGATGAGACCACTGAAGCTTTCAAGAAAACGGTACTTTTAAAAGGCAGATTGCAGACCACACACAGACTCGTGTTAAAAACAGAGCATCACGAATTTCGGATTACAGAGCATTTACACACTTACACTGCTAAAAAAATTGTGAAAAACATTGCATTCCCAAGCATCAAGAAAAACATCTGCATCTAATGCCTAAAGTTATGTAGTACTAAAGCATGGCAATACCGAAGCTTGTTTAGTCAAGGCTATATTTCTTCGAAAAGACAGCGGTGACTTTATGAAGTCGTGCTGTTTCAGCTTCAGCATAGAAAGTGAATCTCAGTTTTACATGAGTCGTCTGGCTAAAGTGACCGTAATGATTGTGTGTGTGGCATTATCAAAAAATAGCTTATGGTAAAGATACTGTATAGACTTTCAACAGTGCCTTCACTACCTTATCGATAAAACATTCCATTTAGTAAATGCTGTTGTCATTTCTTTTAGGAATTCAGATCAATAAAAACATTTCCCCCACAAAATATATGCAAATAAAAAACCCTCTACAGACATTATACATACCCAAATCTATATCTCAAGCATGGAATATTTGTATTTTCACACGGCATACCCCCAACATTATCCGCAACGTTTCGTCGTTTGTTCAAACGTGATGCTTGGAGGGTATTTTGGCGCGCTTTTCTTGACGCCGTGCGTCACTGACATGGTGCAATGCTCTCATTGTCGTCGAAATACTTCGAAACTGACTAAAAAACAGCAGAAAATACTCGCTCCGCGTCTTCACAGTGACCTAAAGTCACTAAATTTAACCACATCTCACGTCTACCGACAAAATGACACAATCGCATCCACCTTTCCGTCTTGAATTTCACTGAAATACTCTGACAAAGCATATACGCAATGCGTGACCTGGTGCAACCCCGACGTGACTGCAAGACGACTCAGCTAATGGGAAACGGAATTGTATTTATTGAACAGTATCGCATGTCATTTAGGCTAGAGTTATTTCTGATACGTAACCTGAAACACGAAACTTTCCAAGAAACTTGACATTATCTGTCTGGCCAAATACACTTGACCTTTTTATATGGCCGAACTAGGAGAATAAATGGTATGGGTGTTTCCGTTATTCAAATTATTCACATGAAATAATGGGTTTCATTCTCTGAAAGCTATGTCGCGTGCTCATTCACTTTTACAAGTACGAAAGATAACTAATATATTTGGTCCTGTAGCACTGTTTAGATCCTTTCTTACACTGAATATGTACCAATAAACACCGGCTATTTTAGTAGTAGAAAATATTCACCTGCAGTTGCGTTTCAACCATAACTGTCTTTCCATAATTCAATTGTAAATTACCGAATTCAAGATGAAGCCTGAACAGTTACACAAATTTGTAGTCAGATTGCGCAGGTGCCTAAAAGGGTAGAAAGGGCAAGGAACTATAACACCATACGGTTTGTACTATAATACCAACTTATATAATATATACGAATTGCTTCAGTGTAACCTCCAATAAACCTACAACTCTCCCTACTTCTTCTGTACTGTCATGTGTGCTAGTGATAGGTCTATAGCAATTCTAACAAATTTCTTTTCCATGTAGATATAAGTATGCTTATTGTCTACTTTGCCTTATCCATAATTGCATTAAACAATATAGAGATATACTATATACATTTAGCTCTAAAGGTTATATCTGTAAATAAATTCAGATCACAATTCTTTATGGTAATAATACCTTTAATACCATATCGATTTTGACGCGATGCCCTTGGGGGACGCCCTTGCTACAACAAACAGAGCCGAAATTAGACTTACATACCTTGGTAATCGGTAAAAATCTGCACGTCAAACGCATTCCCTTTTCTTTAATTGTGAGCGACAAGCGATATATTTCCAGTTAACTCACGGACCTGCCATGTAGCAATATAAACAGACTTGACATACATACCAAAGGAATTTATGAAACAGCTAATAACTATAAACAACTCCAGGAAAATCCGAACGATGTTTTGAACGGAAGTTGATGTGCAACGATGGGTAGTGATAAATGAGTGCTATAAACACGGATGGAAGGGGGGGGGTAGCATAGTACCGTAGTAGCAAATGCTACGAGCCCCTTGTTAGGGGGGAGGGTTCACGCGATTCAGTTTTGTCAGCTAATTTCGTGTAGAAGAATACCAGATACAATTTCAGTAGTTACTCAGCGGAGAATTCAAGATATAACGATCTGGCTGTTGAACTGCTGTAGTTAAGTTAGGTTTAAATATTTATGTGTACAGGAGTGTCACCTGACTTTCGCGAGGTATGAGTTCATAACCTCTCTTTAACAGCACCGAACGCGCTATGAAACCTGATTGTCGTGTTCGGTACGTGCGTATGGTGAGTTTATTTGGTAATTACGTAAATGGTATATGGTATATGGTAAAGTTTGCTCGATAAATTACGTACAGTAAGACATTGATAGGAAAATCATTTGTTACAAGACTATCTTTAACTATTGTCTTCTCCAGACTCCCTAACCTCAGAAATATACTCACAATCGCTTAAAACCGCGGATAACTAAATCAGCAGGTAATGAAAGAAACCATTTTTTTTTAATTTGGGGTTAAACACATGCTATTTATTTGACTGAGATATCATACCCAGTGTGTACAAGACAAATCCCATAGTACAGAAAGGTTCTCACAGGGTTGAACTTGCTTGGATGGATGACATTGTGAAATTTAGTGAGAAGGGAACAAGGCAAAAAAGTTTGAGAACTGCTGGTAGTAGAAGTTACCGGCGAAAATTTTGTAGAAGAAACTTGTATAGACTTGTATAGTATAATGGGCTCTACATTATTAATGCAATAATGTTTCCCTACTAATATGGACTTATACGTGATAACTACCAAAGAATGGGACTGAAGGATTGTTGATAGTCACCTATTTTGTTTACGTTATTTCTTTTTTCTTCTGATACTGAACTGATAGAAGCTTAACGCTTCGGCGCTAGACTAGAGCGATTCTTTATAAAATTGAACGTTAGGTTTGGATTTCCAGAAATTCCACTTAAACTATGCACATGAAAGATGATTCACATCTGGAGAGACTTACTGATCGTGTCTAAAATCGATTTTAAACTGATAATGTAAATTCATGTACAGTACTTATTCCTAACAGCTGGCATTAGTTTGGAAAACAAGTAATGGTGACATACAGCTAAGTAATTATAGGCTTATTGGAATGCAGACAGTATACACTTAACAGTATATAGAAGGCAACAGTTCGGAAATGACAGCTAGCAATTTTCAAATGGATACGTAAAACAGGATGTATGAGTTGAACAATTACAATACTGTAATGTTCAATGCAAGATGCCTTAAAGATGCCTCATCTTTGACAAACCAGATGAACAACTAACAAAGACAATGTACGAATACGCTCAGTATAACTCGGGCCTAATTAAGTGACAGCTGACATTAACCGAGTTAACCGAAATTACTATTAGGCTATGTATGCAACTATGCTAATTCTTAGCGGAGAATAAATATCACCACCCATAATCGATCTGGGCCCAAGATATAATTGGTTTTCTCAATTTGCTTGACCTTTTATCGCTACCCATTATTAGAAACAAGTGCATATTATATGGTATTTATAAAGAGATGTCTGCTGGGATTTCACCGCAATAAATTTACGTTTTTGTGAATTGCCAAAATCGGTTCGAAAGCGATATTTTTAGTCGGGCTTTTTACCTAATAATAATGGAATAGAGTCACCATATTCAACAACTGTCTACAGGACACCAAACGGCTTTTTCATCAAAAATAGACAGGAAAAGAAGTTACTAAAACTTATTATAAGTTTCCACTGAATATCTACATAACAAACACGAAAGGTTGGTTCTCAACGTATATTCACCAATTTGTCCGATGTAATCCATTCATATAACGTATAAACAATTAAAACCTGGGTCCGGGCACCCCCTAGGTTAAAGAAGGAAGGAAGAAAATAAAGTACCAATCTGAACAGCTCTATCGCCCACTGGCGTCTAAAATGATAATATGTATATCTACCTATGAGAGCTTTTTCATTAATCGCTTACCAAGGCAAAGTAGGATAACTCTGCTAGACAGATATAGACAAATGATATACAGTTATATATACAACCAACAATAAAACACACGATTACGATGGAAATTTTACAAGTACAGAAAAAATCGACGGGACATGTCAAAATTCTTTAAGCTATTTATGTTAATAGTGATTTAGCCGGGGCCAATCAAATTGATTCGGGCTAATCGAGATTTCGAGCTATCAAACGTCGTGGTAACGAACTCACACGGTTTGTATATACTTAATAATACATGTACTCAGGCCAGACTCCGGATGTGTTATTGTCACGATTGTTACGTGTAATCCATGCACATTTTTAGAAGACCCTGAGGCCTATATTGGAATGTAATCTTATCATATCATTCCTGGCAATGTTTTCAATCTCACTTAATATATGCTTACTATAAATTTCACATAAATTGAAATATGACTGGATGGACAGTAATTTTACAACTAAGAAAGTTATTCGTCGTAAAACTTGGATGCTTTTTTAATACATAGCGATCATCATGCGATTTTCTCTTGGCATTTCGTAACGAATATATCTTGGTTATTTGCCATTCATTCTCGTAATAAAGTTTACCTTCCCGTAATAACAAGCTTTTCCTGTATTACTATTTCCCAGTTACATTCCAAAGATTATATCATTCGTACAGCAAGTGAACACTTTACTGAACAGTGGCGTATTCAATTTCGTGTATGGCGTGTTAGTAATTACAGCAATTGCGTTCAATGCCAAATAATTTCTTCGTGCGTATTCAATTTCATGTATGATATGCAACATAACATTTTGCTTCTTCATACCTCAAGCAATTACCATTTGGTCTGTTAGGTACACCAAGCATCCCGATTTGACTAGCAAAGTGCCGTTTTTTATTCGAACGTTTTAAGACAAATCATATATAGGAGCGCCAGTGGTAGAGTTCAATGTTTGTATGAACAAGATCTTTCCATTGCCAAAATTTTTAGGTACTTGAAAGTACCAAATTTTTGGGGAATCCCCAAGTCCTAAAACTGCTCGCGTTTCCATTGCCACTTTTCAGTCCAAGTGTGGCGAGACAGCATACTTCAAACAGTAAATTGTACAGCAGTTTATCAGTGTTTAAGAAAGGAAAAGTATGGTAGTACAGCAATATCCGGCAAATTGCGACCTCCCTAACTGTAAAATTTAGTGAATAAGTTATTTGGCCTATTTACTAACTAAGCTAGAAGGAAAGGCTTTCTGCTGAAGCAAATGCGCTAACCAAGCTGGCTACCTCGGAAAGGGTCTAAAGTCCACTGTAAACTGTTCGCTTCCTGGTTTGGTCAAAACAAATTCGTAAGTAATCTAAAGAAAGGGCTTTCTGCTGAAGTAAAAGCGCTGATACAGCTCAGAAATAACTCCTAAATCAGTTTATATTTCACTTATAAACTGAAAAACTACGACTGCTGAACAGCGAACAGATTTTTGGTACTTCGAGGGGTACTTGGCGCTATACCACCTATTTTAGAGGTACACGGCAAGTACCCCTCAAAGTACCTGTTTTGCCGTGCGTCATTTGCGTCACTTCCTTATATGGAAAGTACTGGTACTTGAAGTACCACTCATTTTGGCAATTGAAACGCATACTTTATATTCCTTAATTTTTTGTTCAATGGAAATGACGAAGCGAAACTTACTCTTGGTTGGATGGTAAGTGAATAATATTCCTTCCTCTTCGTTGCCTTTTCATGTGCCTACGCATAACTGAACGCTACAGTTGCACCGAACAGTGTCAAGATATACGGAAGGGAATAGTATTCTATTGCCAGTGGCACTATTGTTCAACCGTAGTCTCTAAATATGACTATTGTACAGCGACATGACAGTAATGTGTGACGCATATCAGAATATCAATTCTTCATTTGATCATCAGTTAGTGGAAGTATGGCTGTGCTGTGTTATTTTGCAGGTTAAACAAGGTGCACCTATGGTAGAATCTAACCTAGTAATACAGATATAATACTAAGGAGCTTCTGCGTTCAGGGACGATTCGGGCATAGCCAGATCGCTATGTTAATCTGCAATAAGCTGGTACCATGATTACTTCTTGTATTATGCGCTCTCAGTCCTGTATTGTACGTTTATGTGTATTGCATTGTAAATTTAAGCGTGCATCCATAGTACAAGATGATTTACTTCGTATTCGCTATTTCTCTACTTACAGTGTGTGGTTTCGAGGCGCTTTTTATGAATATTTACATCAGTATAATTGATACTGTACAGAAACAATTATGATCAAGTGCGAAAGTTTGTTCCCAGTAGATCTTTACCAGATTCGGCATGTATGTCCTAATTATTCCAGAATCTCATAAATAAACAATGGAAATCTGTAACCGGGTTTTTTCGGGGACCAAAGGGGGCAGAACCCAATATAGCTGTGGGCCCTGGGCAAAACTCAAGAGTGGGCCACTAAATTGATATTTGCATTTTGTGATGATCAACATATATTATATATTTTATATGTAACTTATTTTGAACTAGTCAAAAGTTATCAAAATGAGGGCAAATTAGTCTCAGTAGACCCCCAGATACCGGTACCCAGATATCGCTCTAATACCCCCTATTGGAAAAATAACAATCTGGATATATACCTATACTGTACAAAGCGTTAAATGCTTACTCGTTCTTCTAGTGATAAATTAAGCGCAGAATACCGTCATATCACGCCGGACATCGTACACAATATATACCCTCGAATATGAAATCAGAACAAAGCCTACCTATTTCCTAGTACTGTACTATTCGATTGTTGAAATCCTCGAGTTAAGGAAATGCCGAGAGAAAATCTACTTATATAATAAGGCCCCATTTCCGCTTGTGCACGGTAATTGGAGCAATACTCATGGCGCCGTACGCACAGAATAAATTTTCAGCAAAGTTCGTTTTTCGAAACGTTTTTTTTTCAAAAATGAATAATTTACGGTACAGTTTAACAACGAGCGTGAAATCGAATCAGGTGCAGTCAAGCGAGGGTAGTAAATCCGATACTGCTGAGGGTCGAACTATAAATAAAGTAGTTTCTGCCAATACTGTGCAGTGAATTTAACGCACAGAACGAAAGAGCGAAGTCAATACAGATATCGTACGCATACCACGAATCGCTCTAAGTCACCGCACGACCAGTAGCAAGCTTGCAAAGCAAAACGATATATTCGGATGCATTACTTCCTGATTTCGTCTTTAGCTTTCGAAGCGCCATTGTTTATTGTAGGTTTAATTTAATCGTGAGAACTGAACCAGATGCTGCTCGTGTTAGTAATACTTTAAGGCGACAGGAGCAAGCAAAGGCACTGTACCGCTGAAAAAATATGAAATATCGCCGTTGCAGATTTTAAGAAATGACAGCATACTTAAAGCGGGATCAAGGACTATGAATAGTTTCCTCAAGGTGGTTTTTAAACAAATATTCCGAAGAAAAGCAACCGTTCTGGCGAGCGCAATATGTTTCACAGTAATCGTGATAAATATAGACATGCTGCGGAACATCACAATTAACAGAACCAAGCACAGCATTGATCACCGCATACCCATTACAGTCTTCGAATATCGTCCACCACAAGCAGTATACGGTAATACGAAGAACATTAAATTAAAGGAGACATATAATAAGACCAATGCTGAGAAAGAATACAAATTTCCTTTGGAATTTAATTTGGAATTTGCATCACCGCCGACTCCACAACCAAAGATTAAATTAGTGATAATAGTAGCTGGCTACAGAACTGGTTCGACTTTTGTCGGAGAATTTTTCAATCAACATCCAGACGTATTTTATATATTCGAACCACTTTACTACACAGCCAGGTATTTACCGTTATATTTATAAATTTGCCTACGAGGTTTTCTGAGTTAATGGCTAATACAACGTGTGGTCTTTTCTGGTTAATGTCCGATATTGACGACATATTTGATAGGCATGCTATTCGATATACTGACCACAGATAGTCACATTAAAAGTAACAAAAATTCTCTTTGGAACGAAAACTTGTGATACCCACGCTCCCTGATCCTCAAAATATGTACCGAGACAGTGACAGTGTCGAAAATTAGTGTCATTGGAACGGAAACCGGTCGCTTAGTGACGGTACCTGTATATATATAGTATGGCAATATATGGCAGTGGAAGTATATTTTCCTTTGACCTTCCATGGAAAAGTCACAGTGAAATCTTTAATCGCACATTTATTGCTCTCTCCATCGCAGAACGAACCCGTGCGACCAAACTGTATCCACGTCCACTGTATTGAAGGATATCGCACTGTGTAACATGCCCAAAGTCAGAAATACGTACGTCGAAGAACTTCGCAAATTATCAGAAGCAACAGTCACGAAAGAGCAAAAACGATCTTGGATGAACAACCGGAAGGATATAAAAAGATGCATTCACAAAGGTATCTGCTTTAGGTGAGTAGCTAAAGTTAGATTGTAAGATTCAAGTATAGTTTAAAATAACAGGGTTGTCAAATATTTGGTTCTGAATTGCTTAAATACTAATGAATTTGATACTAATCGTAAATGCTAATTCAATACGCGCGAAGGTTTGTGTGTTAGTATTTCTTGATATAACATCGCCATTCCTAATCGGAATCTCCCCCGACTTACAAACATGTTGCTTTTCGACAGTTGGTGCACACAATTTTAACAATAACGACTGTCCCGAGTAAGGCCAGACCAATTTACCAGTAAAGAATAAAAACACTAATTTTTTATGTCGATTTACGGAATTCGGATTCGTATATCGGTTTTCGCGGCATCTTAGAGCTTTTCTAATACTACAGTGTAACTGTAACCTTGAATACTTTTTGTTAATGAACAGGACCTTTTTAAATATGTTTTCGCTCTCAATAAGCACCATCTTTTAGTAAGTAGAGTTAACACTAGAATTGCCAAGGCGGTAATTTTGACCGTTTGCCATTTTTATACGTGACAATTTTGTTTGTGATAAATGTATCCAGGTGAAGCTTTGTGACTTTTCCTAGATCTTTAACACTTTTTCTATAAACTTTGTTACCCTCAACTGCCTCAACCTAGCAAACTTAAAACACTACAACGGCAAGACAATTAGCGCGTCTATCCAAACTCCTACATTTTTAGTTGAGGTGTATCGCCGAATTTTGAAAAGATTCTGAGTGTGCCGCATGTGCAAGAAGGTTGCGGAGCACTGACCTAGTCTGAACGTAATATCCCAAATATTGTCCTCAATACGTAGTGTATATTAAACACATACAAATGACTTACTTCAGGTATTCTTTTGAAGGCATAAAAGCAAACGATTTTGCTCAAAGGAAAGTTGTAGATTCGATGCTTCCATGATACAGTGTCGACATTGTCCTCCTCTTGATACAGACTTCGTTGAGCGAGTGTGCCATAGCAGTGAAGTGCGAGTATTTAAACTGATTCGTTTATGTGATCTCAGAACACTTAAAAGGTAAATTTAATCAGTGCAAGATCGTAATCTGATTAGATTGCTAATGATAGAGATGAGATAATTAAAGAAAAGACTCGAAATTCATGTCATTATTATCGTTCGAAATTCATTATTATGCAAACCGTATGTATTATTGATTGTGATTGGGTTTATATACATTTTATATACGTTGAGCTAAATGAGGTTTGGTCCGGTTCCTGTCAACACAGCGCTACGCGACATATTATATTCGTTGTTGCATATGTATGGGAAATAACGCGATATGTACTTTGATTCATTCTCACGATATAGAACTGAACGCCATATTAAAAATTTCCATTCCTCCTATTTTATTTTGATTTTCCCTTCATTGGGCATTCTCTTTCGTCGTGATCATTGCAGTGTCCGGTTTGAATGAGGTGTTTTACGATTTCATTTCAGTTTATGGGAACATCCAAATATCGAATTGAAAATACTACACCTAGTTCGAGATCCCCGGTCTACAGCGCTGTCCAGAAATTCAGTTACATATATTGGAACTTACAATATCGCAACAACATGCGAACATAACCTCAGAAATCACATGCGCTATCTCAAAAGAAGACAGGAAGCGGATAGTGCTTGGTTGGAAGGAATCTATAAAGTTATTAGGTGAAACATATTAGATAGGATAAATTATAAAACCGTAAGACATCAACTAAACCGGTTACTTCCAGATACGAAGACGTTATTGAAGACCCAATGCAAATGTTAGAGGACCTATACACCTTCATCAATTCTTCGACTGGAGTACATAAGGACGTAACCGACTGGTTACGGAAAAGTACGACAAGTTCCGATGGATTTGCCTTTGGTTCCATGCGAAATACTGAAGAACAAAAATACAAATGGAGGAAAAATATAACGATGAAAATGGTAAAAGACGTGCAAAAAGTATGCAGGGAAATGATGGCTTCACTCGGATATCGAATTGTTAAATCAGAAGAAGAACTTAGAGACTTTGAAATATCTCTTTTAAGCAAGTTAGAATGAACGGAATAAAACAAGGATTTGGCGTTCCTGCAGTTGAATATTCAGTCACGTTTATTTTTCGAGTAAAAATTGCATGCATATTACACACACTGTCGGTGACTTCAAGGACTGTATTTAATCATTGGAATATATTATTTATTCTTCATTGACAACTCAATCGTTTCTCGGGTCTACGGTACGTTTTTGTTTTTTAAATACACGAGTGAGAATCAAATTGATCGGTTAATATAGAGCAAAAGAATACATGCTCCCGTCACAGGTCAGTGCTTGTGGCCAATATTATGTTCCTGTCTACGACTGGGCAACTTTTTCATTAAATTCCAATTAGAAATTTGTTTATACTCTAAAAACGATGCATACACGAACAATAAAAAAAGAAAGGATGGAAACGACGAAAAAGATAGAATAAATCTAAATGTAATGACTCCATTATATAACACCATGGGATAATAATGTGCCAAACAGGCGAAAAGAGCCAGAATCGTGTATGAAAATCCCATGTGCTTTTCGTAACACAATAACAAAATCAATAGCAATAACTTCTTAATCAAAAATGTATTAGTTGATAGAATACCACTGACAGTAATGTCTCCGACATCTAGTTCTACGGTTAGTTCATCTCAAAGCAGCAACAAAGAACTACAAGGTTTCAATCCAGACAATGAAGACTTGGATTCTGTTGAGAAATTTTTCGACGCATTTGATCCACATCGTTTCGAGCTATGGCAAGTAACCGTACCTAAGGTAAAAGGTCTAGGCTTGATTTGAAATAGTTGAACTAAATGCTACCAATTGCACATGTAATTTATTTACTTTTTTCCCCAGAATTTTCCTGAATCTAATATATGTGAAATTCCGCTGGTCCCACAGACAACAATTTCAATTAATGTATCAAGCAATATAGGCAATTCGTATCTATGTGAATCTTCTGGGACCTGCTCCGATTCATCCGTATTCCTCCCATCAAACGGGTCAAAATTTTGCTGTCATAAAATCGATGGTTCTGTCCGTGTTACCAAAAGTCTTGCATCGCTGCGGCCAAATTTAAACAACTGTTTAAAGAGACCGGCCCCTCCCAGTATGTCTGAAGGCCTGAAGGAACGATTACAAATGTTTGGATGGCAAGGATATTGTAAACCAGCAAAAGAAGAAATTTCCACTCAGGATAACAGCAGTGTCAGGAAAAAACATAAAAAAGGGAAGCATAAAGACCACAAGAAAAACAAAAAATCAAAGAAGAAACACCGGAAAGAATAGTTGCTACTGTTGCGGATTCGATATGTTGAGAGTTTATTGTTAGTCTATGAGCGGTTACAGTTTTGGTAAGTGTTTATTACTGTACTCTGTCGAAGTAACCAGCAACACTACAACCATGAGCAGTGGAGGTCGAAAGAATATAATTCCACTGTCGTATATTGCCATATAGATCACTTAAAGATTACTTCTTTTGATTTCCTTTTGATGGTGTAAAAAGATAATTTGACCTAATAAAAATTGAACAGAGACGAGTTAAACTTTTTGAACCAACACCAGTCATACATTGAAGTAGCTGTATACATGTTAGGCAACTGCACCTTTTGCCACCACTATCAGATGCATGTGGATCATTGTTGCCTTAAGTTATACCAAACACATACCCCAATTATTGTGATAGTGGGGGCAAAAGGTGCAGTTGCCAGTTTTTATTGTACCATGATGTTTTTTCTCTTTCTTTATTCAAATATTCAATCCTGATGGGCTGACCTTGAGTTCAGGAAATGTAAAAAATGTCTGAAATGTTGGTTATGCTCAAGTTTTGCGAAACATATGTTGAATCACTTTAAATGTATGTTTAAATTTTTGAGTGAGAGAAATAAATTCAAAATATCACATTACCACTTACTTTATTTGATTGAAAACAAAAAATATTCACACGATTTCACAAACCCAACGGGTGTAAAGCAACGGGATCGTGGTTCCTTTACTTCTTTTTGATTAGGGGCGCAGCGTTCTATATAGCTATCTTGAATAAACTTACATTACAAATTGGGAAATTTTTATATCTAACAGAGAAGTAGGAGAAAATTATTTGATTAATTTGTCATATTATTCAGTATGGACTCTGGCATAATTTGAAAATCAATATGGCCGGCAACCACGTATTTCCTGCACCACACCACTGCAACCTATATACAAACAAATGCAACCAAAGTAGTGAAAGTGATGTTTGATCCATTATCAAAGAACTGAAGTAACAGTAACAGGATGTCTTTTTGTTCATTCACTTATTTCATCATCTTCATCCGATGAACTTTCATCAAAATCAACCGTTGGTCTATTCGTATTAACATGAATATCTGATAAGTCATCATCATCATCGGAGCTATAATCCGGATCAGAATCCGCATCTTGTGTCTGATCATCAAGATTCAGGATGTAATCTTCCTTGCGAAAAGTCTGGACTTTGACATTAGCCTCTGTCAAATTGACATCGGCCATTTTCGTGATCACATCATTGTTTTTCGACACCTCCTTCTCTTTATTTTGTTTGAATTCGTCTGGCCTGAAGAATCATTCCTTTATTACTAGACTAGCGAGGACTTTAATGGAAAAGCTCTTATAGGTATACATATACAGTAGTATCCCACGTTATGCCATTAATTGGTTCCAGAGGCCAAGACGTAAGTCGATTCTCGACCCACACCAGAGCAAATACCGTTTGCTGAACAAAATTTATTTTTGAAAAAGTGGCGTTATGTTGAATTAGAAATAGGTCAAAGTGAGGTATATATAATAGCAGAAGTACCCGGTTGCCAAATATGCGGCCACATATAAATTTATGCCAGTCTATTATATACTGCTTTCTTCTGCATCTGCAATGTTATAGAAATAATGAACATGCGTATAGCGGACAATATTTTAGTATTAAAGCGGTCGTAAGTGGAATTTTCTCCTCTCCAGATCCGTGTTTTCTTTGTTATGCAAAGTTATTATGGGATGCACCTGAACCTCTACCTCCCCTGGATACTCAGAAATTATTCCATGAACTAGTAAACAAATAAGAGGTACAAAATTATCACATACCACAGGCCATCTTTTTCAATAACTTTAATATGCTTGGGATAGAGAATCCTCACAATTTCAGCCTTTACTTTATCGCCTTCGTGTATTGGTTCAACGACAACAAAATCACCTGAAAGATATGGGCACTGTTTGTCATTACATGTAGGAAAACAAAAAAAAATTATTATGGCAAAAAAACCTCTTTTAATCCAGATATTTTTTCGAAACTTAGTCGGCAGGCTACAGAGAAATCGCCGATTGTCTGAGGTCACAACTTCGTGGAGATTTGAGCCTGGAGAGCCTAGAACCTGCAATTGGGAATAACTTAATGCATTGTAGATGTCAAACCAAGGCATAAACCCAGAGCAATTTTGGGGTTACTCAGAACAATTACTGAATGTAAATGTACTGGAGTTGGAGTCAGAGACTATTGAATCTTGACTGATTGTAAATTGTAATAATAAAATTATGGTACAATTATCTACAGCCATGATTGCATTTATTTTTTTAGATAACATTCCTACAAACATCAGCAATCTTCTCAATTGCATGTGGTTCATGGCAAATAATGTGTGCTACAAAACACATATGTATATATACTGTAGATACGAATATTATGTTTAATATTACTCAATGTTTGTAACTTCTTTATTAAAAAATCTTAATAGTTATAATGGTATAGCTACAACTTTTCTATCCAAACTTTAGTATGATAGGTTGCTGTAAAGTGGATTTACATTGGCAGTGATGAAATGCCTTGTATGTTAAAACTTATAAATAATATTGGAATTATATAATTCATTTAAATTACAAGTAGAGGAGTTGAATGTATTGTGTGTCAACTCCACAGCCTCGTGTTTTGGTGCTACCAATTTCATGTCATAGTAAATGAAGTAACCTTAACGATAAGTTGGTTTTCAGCAGGATTACTGAAATCTTCAAGCATCTCTTTGACTACATGCTTACGCTTGGTTGCGGAAGTCATGAAGATGTTTGTTGCGTTGGTAATACTCGACAGATGTACCTTGTTCAGATAAGTTTGGCACAGTAGAACAGTTTAAACACAGTGGATGCTTTATTGCACAGCTTATAAACGTATTTTTCGGAACAACACCTTCGTGAGCCTTAGCTAACTCAGCTTTTGCTGAAAGCCAGCAATTACTCGTCCAAACAATTTTAGAACGCCATAATAGGACAGAGTGGCAATAGTTACATGCGAGCAAAAACTTCGGAATATTCAGCGACGATGAGAAATGAACGTTTGAAAAACATAACTGAGATTGAAAAGATAAAGAAAGTTAGAAATTGTGTATTAACAGCGCAATAAAAAGCTATAACGTCTTCAGCTTCCGAGTTTAAACATAAAAATTACGACTTCTAAAAATACAGTGAAACGGAGAATGTGTGAAACTAATCTATGATTTACCGTTCCCCGAATTCCCCACATTTCACAGAATGCTTAAAATTACGTTACCATCGAATTAAACATTTCAGACCCACATGGAAACTTGACTGGAAAACTAACAGACCACCTGGGTTACGTTAGCCGCCGGAGTTTCTAGCCGACGATTTATTAGAGTTAGAATGGATCGGTCCCGGGTTACTGATCTATAAACGCTTATAAATGAACTTCCAATGAGCCAATCACGCTAAAATTAGCACATAAGAGACGTTATACATAAAACAACATTTCCTGAAATCATTGCGTCGATTGATATAGGTTAACCCCGAAAATATCCATTTTGAATCTCGAATACCTATTTCGGGTCGGCCGTAATGAGTGACGCCGCGTTGAACAACCCTGACGCACTAATTAATGTTGAATTTCATAGAGAATCCATACATTTAAGTCTCCTATGCATAGCAATCTAACGGGAGCTAATTTGAGCATGATTTGATCATTAGATTGTCATTTATAAGTGTTAGTTGTACTTTGCCATCTAGCGGTTGGAAGTTTTTACTTCACTTAACGGTTAGAAATGATCCAACAGCGACATCTAGCGGTTGGGAGTTTTTACATCTTTACGGTAGGTGAAATAAAAATTACAACCGCTATATGTCGCTGTTGGATCATTAGAATCAGTTAGGTGAAGTAAAAACTTCTACCCGCTAGATGGCAAAGTACAATCAACATTTATAAATGAACATCTAATGATCCAATCACGCTAAAATTAGCACATACTTGACGTAATACTTTACCCAACATTCACTGAAAAAATTGGATCGATTGATCCAGGTTAACCCTAAAAAACGGTTTATGATGCAGTGTTTGCCTGTTTTTATCTTCCACAATCTACAAAGTATTCAATCTGTATATTAATACATCCTAAATTTTCCCCTGTTACAAAACCTCCAGCAAACTGGCAAAATTTTGGCTGTGTTTGTTTATATTCATGTGCCAGAGAATTCACAATGATCAATTCACTAATCACTTTATCAAGCAACAATTTATTGTCTTCAAACACCACAATAATTCAGACTTCCCCATACTATGAATCCGCAATAATACTTAAAGCAATTTCAAAACTGTTTGATTGGTCCTTATTTAAAAAATATCGGAGTGGTGATTTTGATTGCCATACTAGTTTGAAAAGTGAAAAATTAACGAGCAAAAATACAAAGCTTCCAGGTAAGAAACTACAGGATTGTTAGTAGCAATTTGATTGCATTTTAACCAATCAGAGTGAGGTACAGTGCGCTAATACATTGGTAATATGATGTAGAATATTTTAGCATGATTGTTACATAACACAGCATAACTGAAGCAGAACATATATACAAAAAAAGACACTAGAACACAAATCAAAATATCTGACATGGTTTCTATCACTAACAACTTTACAAGTTTAGTGGTGCATAAAGTAAAGTATCAATACTACAATTACTATTTTAATGTCATAGATCAGGAGTGATCAAATGTTAATGAGGATGCAATTGTGGCCAAGATTTTTGCCTTCAAAGTTCGTTACAGCGACAGTAAAAAATCCACATTAAAGGTAAAGAGCTTTTTATATAGATGTTTAAGCAAATATCAAGGGTAACCACTATTCACAAAATGAATATATCTTGGCTTCATCCTCAATAGAACATAGAATCACTTAGGCAGGAGATTATCACACAATGAAAGGTCAATACTTGATTCAATGCCATGGTATTATTGAATTAGAAAAGTAACTGAAAATAAAAAAAATGCAATACTAATATTTTCCAAGAACCATACACAGCAGTGCCATTCGAATGTACATTCCGCACTCTGCTTGCCTGAAGTAAGCAGCTCTTGGATCGCTGTCGACAGACTGTTTAATTTCACCAACTCTTGGGAGAGGATGCATCACGACCATTCTTTGTTTTGCCTTTGTCATGAGATGAGGCGTGAGTACGAACTGACCTACTGCCTGTTCGTATTCGTTATGTGAAGAGAATCTCTCTTTCTGTATCCTAGTCATGTACAAAACATCGGTATCTGGTAAAGCTTCTTCCAAAGATTGACAAATAATTTGTTGAATCCCCTTTGAGGCCACGAAATCGAATATTTCGTTTGGCATTTCAAGATTCTTAGGAGATACATATCTTAAATTAACACGATAAAGTGTAAGCAGCTGTGCGAGAGAATGAACGGTTCGTCCATGTTTCAAATCACCGACGAATGTGATATTCATTCCGTTAACAGTACCGAGTTCTTCTCTGATAGTGAACACATCGAGCAAGGCTTGCGTCGGATGCTCCCTCACTCCGTCTCCGCAACTGATGATGGGTTTGTGGCAGTGCTTGGCGACATATTCCACCGCGCCAGGTTCGGGATGCCTCAACACTATGACGTCGGCATAACCCGACATCACTTGGATAGAATCCATTAAACCTTCTCCTTTGGAAATGGATGATAATGCCTTATCCATTCCCACGACCGAGCCACCCAACCTATTCATAGCTGCATGGAATGAGCATCTGGTCCTTGTGCTAGGTTCGTAAAATACCGAAGCCATGATCCTGCCATTCAAAATATTGCTCAGATATTTCTCTCGCTGTACCATAGTTCGCAACGAATGTGCCACATTGAAAAGGTGATGCAACTGTTCTTTTGAAAACTGTGAAACTCGTAAAACGTGTTGGCCGACCAATCCGTGCTGGGGCTGCGGTTTCACCGCGGTCGCTTCGTTTCCGTTTGGCAAGCCGCCACTGCCAAACACCGATGTTCTCACTGCACTTGTCGTGTGCTGGGGAGTGGAGATTTTTTCATTCTCGGGCCGTTTGGGGATCAACAGATTGGTAGTTCCGTCCACTGCCGATCCGAAATAAGGAATGGGTAATCCTGGGGGTTCAGATATCCTGTGGACTTTTGGCGGCAGGCCAAGGTTGTTTTCCATCGCCTGCATGCGAGGACTCAACTGCGGAGCGTTGTAAGATCCACAATATTCCTGCACATTCACTTTCAAAGCTGGGGTTGACCCGGCAATTGCAGTAGGAGGAACTACAGGCATCAGCTGCTTCACATCTCTTCCGTATCCGGGATTTATGAGAATCTGGCCGTCAATATAGGCCACTTCATCTCTAAGTACCACTCTTTTTACAGCTCCTTTCACATGCCTGCCAGCAAACGGTGTCCATTTTGATTTAGTGAATTTCATGTGGTCTGGAATGCACCAGTCTTCATTCATGTCCACCTCAATGTAAGTATTTTGCTGGGTCGGCAAATTAAATATTCTGCAAGGATTCGTGTGGAGTCTTAAAATAATGTCGTCCAAAGTAAGTCTACCCTCATTGACAGCTGTTAACAAGAGGGGTAGCATCGTTTCTAAACCTGGAAAACCAGGAGGCGGGCTCGGATCTTTTCTATCTTTTTCATGCAAAGCATGAGGAGCATGATCAGTAGCAAAACAATCGATTATGTCCAGATTTTCCCATAAGGCTTCCTGGTCCTCTTTGGTGGCCAACATCGGTCGTACCTGTGATCTGCCCTGACCTATTTTCTCAAGGTCATCGACGGAAAGGAACAAATGATGTGGAGTCACTTCGCACGTAACCGGTAACCCCCTGTCTTTAGCGAGACGAATGAGAATGATTTCCTCCTTACGTGCCACGTGGCAGAAATGTACAGGTCTTGTATACAGCTCCATCAGCCATAGAACGGCGGCAATCGTTTGTCTTTCCGCGTGAACGCAGATTGGCAGGTATTTTGGCCAGCATTCAAAATGCTTTATCCAGTAGGACATGTCGTCCATTCTGAGAGTAGTGAATGTGTCGTTTAGGTACATTTTCAGGGCAATGGCAAATTCGCTGGCATTAGCGGCAGACTCGCTGTTGAACTTAGCAGCACCCATAAAGAGAGCAAAGTCGCAATGAGCTTTTGCGTTGGCGAATTCGGCAGCATGTTTCAAAGTCTTTTCGTCGACGACAGCTGGATTAGTGTTAGGCATGGCAAGGATCATTGTAATACCTCCTGCCAATGCGCTGGCAGTGCAGGTAGACCAGTCTTCCTTGTGAACTTGCCCCGGCTCCCTAACATGGACGTGAACATCAATCAGCCCTGGCAGTTTCACCATCAATCTGGAAGCGATCGAATCGATATGTGGGTGTAGTTTGGGTTCACCACCCACCGATTTCAAAGCCTGCACGAAAAGCTTCGTGCATTTGACATCGGTGATCAGAGGAATGGAACAATCGACAGCCATACGTCTTGTTTTGTAACCGTGGGACATGAAAGAAGAGATTCTGCGCGAACCTCCGTTCCTCATCGGGAGATTTATGACCAAATCGAACTGATTGTCTGTCAAATAATCCATGATAGTTAGTTGTTGCTGGCAACTGCTCTGAACCGTTACGTTCGGCTCTCCGAAAGGCCAATCGATCGATTTTATTTTGATCCCGTGCTCTGAATAGAAATCAGCAGTTCCTATGCTACCAAAGAGATAAAAACCCATGCTCTCAAGGGTTCTAATCGAAGGAAGTAGTTCTGATTTGTGTTTGTAACTGCCGATCGACACCAGGATATTCTTTATTGGCATTTGAAAGCCGGTACTTAGCAAGGCTTTGATGTAAGCTTCGGCACGGGTCGTTCCAAAACAAGCCACCTCGCCCGTCGAAGCCATTTCTACTCCAAGCATGACGTCTGCTCCACCGAGACGCGAGAAAGAGAACTGAGGAACTTTGACCCCAACTCTTTCAGCTTTTAAGATCGTACCTATCGCTTCGACGGGATGATTCATGATTATTCTTGTAGCCCCGGAGACAAAATCGTAGTTTAGTGTTTTAGATACAAACGGAAAAGAACGTGAAACTCTGACGTTACATTCGATCACTTTCAATTCGTTGTCTTTCGCTATCAGCTGTAAATTGAATGGTCCTTTCACTTCAAGTTCTCTTCCGATAGCGCAAACGATCTGGGTGATTTTTTCAAGGGTTTCGCTGTTGAGATCTTGCGGTGGAGTCACAAGCGTCGCGTCGCCCGAATGAACGCCTGCGTTTTCGACATGTTCAGAAACTGCCATAGCAACAACCTCCCCGTTATTGGCAATCGCGTCGACATCGATCTCCTTCGCCTCTAAGATAAATTTGGAGATCACCACAGGATGATCTTTGGATACTTGCGCGGAAGTTTTCAAATAATCTTCGAGGTCGTAGTGCGAGTGAATGACGCACATCGCTGCCCCGCTCAGTACGTACGAGGGTCTCACTAAGCAGGGATACCCGACGTTTTCACAGAACTGTTCAACGGACGAAATACTAGTCAATTCTCGCCACTGGGGCTGGCTTATTCCGACCGTGTCAAGCATCCTGGAAAACTTGAAACGATTCTCGGCGTTGTCTATGGATTCAGCGGAGGTTCCCAGTATCCTGACTTGTTGTCTGTGCAGACTCATGGCAATGTTGTTGGGATACTGTCCTCCCATGCTAAGGATGATTCCCTCCGGTGCCTCTTTTTCATAAATATCCATCACGGTCTCGAACGAAATTTCATCAAAGTACAGTCGATCGCACACGTCGTAATCCGTGCTAACCGTCTCCGGATTACAATTCAGCACTATCGTTTTATATCCTAGCAATCGGAGCTCGGTGATGCACTGAACCGCACACCAGTCAAATTCCACGCTGCTACCGATCCTATAGACGCCCGAACCGATGACCATTACGTACCCACCCGGGAATTCCACATCGTTTTCGTCACCATTGTAGGTAATGTAAAGATAATTTGTGATCGCGGGCCATTCTGCAGCCAGAGTATCAATGCATTTAACGCAGGGCTGTATCTGGTAATCTTTCCGCCATTCTCGAATGCAGAGGCCCGTCGACTTTGTGGCTTTTGCGATCTGTTTGTCAGAAAATCCCATTTGTTTCGCTTCCAGCAAGAGATTTTTTGACAATTTTTTCGCGTGGAGATCACTGTGCTGGGACGTGGCATGTTTTTCCAACTCCAAGGTCATTTCAATGATATTTTGAAATTTGTAGAGGAACCATTTGTCTATACGAGTCAGATCGTACAGTCTGTCGACAGTGTAACCCGCATGAAAAGCAGCAGCCAGAACGAATATTCGTTTATCTGTCGGTGTCGAAAGTTCTTCGTCCGTTACGTCGCAACAATCGTACGAAAATCCGTCGCATTCTTTGCACACCATTCTCAAAGCCTTCTGAAAAGCTTCTTCGAACTTTCGACCTATCGCCATGACCTCTCCGACGCTCTTCATGCTGCTGCCTATTTTAGTGCTGACCCTTTGAAATTTTCTAAGATCCCAACGTGGCATTTTTACAACACAGTAATCAAGACTAGGCTCGAAATTTGCAGTCGTTGAGCCAGTAACATTATTCTTCAAATCCACCAAGCACTTTCCCAAGGCCAGTTTAGCAGCCACATAAGCTAACGGGAAACCAGTGGCTTTACTAGCCAGAGCCGAGCTCCTTGACAAGCGGGCGTTTACTTCTATGATGTAAAATTCGTCCGATTCTGGATTGACTGCATACTGAATGTTACACTCCCCAATTATGCCGAGATGTCTTATACACTTGATGGCAGTGCTGCGCAGTCTATTGTAGTCCCTGTTTGACAAAGTTTGACTAGGAGCCACGACGATGGACTCTCCGGTGTGGATCCCCAGTGGGTCTACATTTTCCATGTTGCAAACCGTTATACAGTTATCGTACGCATCCCTCACCACTTCGTATTCTACTTCTTTCCATCCTTTGAGAGATTTGTCCACAAAGACTTGAGTAGTGTGATTAAATGCAGCTTGAACGAGCTCTGTCAATTCAGCAGGATCGTTCGCAAAGCCCGATCCGAGGCCACCCAACGCATAAGCCGATCTTACAAGCACAGGGTAACTCAATTGTTCAGCAATTTTCAGAGCCTCATCTAAACAGTATGCTGCGTCGCTAGGTGCAACTTTCTCACCTATTTCTCTCATCTTCTCCGCGAATATTTTTCGGTCTTCCGTCATTTCTATCGAAGATACAGGTGTCCCCAACACTTTTACATTATATTTTTCCAATACCCCGCTTCGCTTCAACTCTACCCCGCAATTCAAGGCGGTCTGGCCACCGAACGTCAGTATAATTCCGTCGGGTCTCTCGCTTTTAATCACCTGCATCACATAGCTTGGAATGATGGGAAGAAAGTATACTTTATCAGCAAGTTTCTTTGTCGTTTGAACTGTGGCGATGTTTGGGTTGATCAGTATTGTTTGAATATTTTCTTCCATGAGGGCTTTGATTGCCTGTGAGCCAGAATAATCGAACTCGCCCGCCTGTCCGATGCTTAACCCACCTGATCCCAATATCAAAACTTTGCTGAGCCTTTTTTCCAACGAGTGATCCACAACGGGTTTGCTGATTTCAAGTTTTTCTACTATCAGATCATAAACAGGTTTAGTAAAGTCTCCGCCATCTTTCATGCTCCTGACCTTGTGTAAGAATACATCGAAAAGCACTTCTAAATCCTCGGGGCCGGCCATGTGTTCCGGGTGAAACTGACAGCTGAAAAACGGTAAACTTTCATGAATGATCCCTTCGTTGGAATTGTCGTTTGCGTTCGTGAACAAAACCGACCAATTGACAGGTAACGTCTTTGCGTCTACAGCGTAGCCGTGATTTTGTGAAGTGATGTAACATCGACGGTGACCTTCAAACGTACATGGTTGATTGTGTCCTCTGTTACCGTACTTCATCTTTGAAGTGCTTGCTCCTATCGCCAAAGCCATCAACTGATGTCCGAGACAGATCCCGAATACGGGCTTGGGGTTCTTCAAGGTCAAGGCAATCTTTATCTGTTCTATTGTTTTTCGACACGTCTTTGGATCACCGGGACCGTTGCTTAGGAATAGGCCATCGTAAGTTAAATGTTCCAGTCCATAGTTCCATGGAACCACGGTAACTTTTGCTCCACGACGACAGAGGCATCTTATCTGATTGTACTTGATGCCACAATCAATAGCTATCACATGGACGTCTCCGTCTGCGTTGTACGTCACCGGACCCTTCACCGAAACTTCAGCGACGAGATTCAGTTCGTTGGGATCCATAAAATCCAGCTGCTTAACATTCAAGGAATCTGCTTTGTGCATAATAATTTTACATAACATGGTTCCTTTCTCCCTAATATGCTTTGTGAGATGGCGGGTGTCTACACCCTCAATGCCAGGAATGCCATGGAGCTTCATCCAATCAGACAAGGATTTGACAGCTGACCAGTGGCTGTATTTGAAACAGCATTCACCGACAACGAGGGCCGAAGCGTGGATATTACTGGATTCAAACCACCTGGAGAGATTGAACTCGTCAATGTCATTTTCCTCTGGAATTCCATAGTTTCCGATGAGAGGGTAGGTAAGAATGAGAATCTGGTAGAATGGAAAATAGTTTAGATAATACATAAAAATAAAATTCAAAATATGGTCAAATCACGCTACAGAAGTGATATTTATAAGATTGGTCTTTATTTTGGCTTATTTTCCGCAATGCAACAATTTTAAATGCAAATTTTTCATCTCGACTAACAAGTTATTTTAGCCTAATCAGTACTCTGCGTGCACACTGGTGTGCCATGAGACTATGCTAGGTGTACCGCATTGTATTTGGGTAGGGAAATCGATTTTCCAGTCGTCCTTATTTTGGGTTCCAGATCGATGGTACCTTTTAAGATCAGTTACGTTTTCTCAGGCTAGATCAGAAATGCCTCAACTGTCAGATATGGGTTTGATATATCTTAACATTAAAAATGAGAACATTTCTGAAGACAACCTACCCCTTGCACAATCAACACTTTGTAACTAAATGACCTTAAAGCAACAGGATTACATGTTTCAATAATAATATTATAAACACATCAGTATTGATATAACGCATTGTGTTTTTTAAAACCTAATTTTTAATTCTTCTAATGTGAAAAAGTTTGAAGTTCAAGACTAATAAGATATGTCAGTGAAAACGAGGATGCAACTCTATTCCAATATTGAACCCCACAGGGCCACAGTTGCGTTTCACATTTCAAACTTTGTCACAATATTTCCAACAATAATATGAACAATTCCTGAAAGTTTCGTTTTCAAATTCGCGCGATATCAATGTCAATTTACGNTTTTTGACCCCAAAATTCACGTTTGCCCCTTCGGGTACAACGGGCCCTTACAATTAGTGTGTCATACTTAAACCCTGTCAGAAACTTTTCTAATAATGTTATTAACAATCCCTGAGTTTCGTTTTCAATTTCGCGCAAAATAGATGTTAATTTACGTCTCGAAAATACCCTACTTTAGCCCAAAAAATCATGGTCCCTTTTCCGGGTCCTGCGGGCCCTCATGGTTATGGTATAAAACTCAAACTCCGTCAAAATGTGAGCCATCACAATTGCGTTGCCAAATTTAAACCTTATTACAATTTCTCTAAATACAATCGCTAGGAGTGCCGTATTGATTTATTTAGATAATATAGCGTTATACTGGAAAAATGAACGACGTGTAACACAATCTACATTTTCACATGCGGTGATACCTGCAGAGAATAAATCCTCACACAGATCAGCGGGGGCAGCTGAACAATGTAGACTTGTATTTTGAGATGTACGTATTGTTTCTACATCAAGTGTATTGCATGTCCTATTCATCAACATTGATTCTTGTACGTGAATCTTACGTTACAGAAATAAATCGACTGCAACGGCCCGTGGGGCCCAAAGAAAAAGCATAAATTCCTGCGTCGAATAAGGACATTTCTCGGACGTAAATTGGCATTGATTTTGATTGAAATTAGAAAAAATGACTTTCAAGGATTGTTGATGACACTCTTAAATACATTTTGACGGAGTTTGAGTTTTATACCGTAACCATGAGGGCCCGCAGGACCCGGAAAAGGGACCATGATTTTTTGGGCTAAAGTAGGGTATTTTCGAGACGTAAATTAACATCTATTTTGCGCGAAATTGAAAACGAAACTTTCAGGGATTGTT